>BQNB010028272.1:34824-50321 GCA_026074375.1 Tanacetum coccineum | reverse complement strand
AGTTCTCTTTAGCACTTTGTTACCATTTTTAATTACTTTCTAGAGGGAGTAATCAGTTATGAGAAAGTATTATTCTATCCTCATTAACTAGAGATCATAATCCCCTAGGTTAAGGATAGGGAGTTTTGCAGTCAGAGTTGTAGAAGTAGTTCTTGCCTCTATCTTATCACTGAGAATTAGATCTAGTATGTGTTGTTGATTTCTTTTTATTCAAAGCTTCACAACAAGCTCTGACACCACTTGTTGATCCCAATGAATAGATCTTTAACTCTTTAGCTTGATGTAAGGTTTAGTATCCTTGGATAAATCCAAAGGTACTAAGAATGAAACTTTGAGTGTATGATATAAACTATGTGGAATCTAGTTTATACCACTAGGAAGAATAACTATAATGAATGTTTAACACACAGAAATATAACTAAAACAATAAGCTTTAATAAATTAATACGAACACTCTTTGACAGTGTTAGGGTTTATAACTTTGAAGCTATGACAATGACTCATTTTTAACACATTGAATTCTATACCCTAGGACCTCCTTTTTTACACCAAGGAGTCCTACAAGGCTTACAATACTTTCCTAATATATCATGATCTTTTCTAAAAGAAAACATCATCTCTTAAAAAAATACATTATACATATCTTTTACAAAAATAACTCAATACTTATCTTTGTAAGTATTCTTGTTCTCCAAACAATCCTCATCTCTTTACTCTTCTTTATCCTTCTGACAGTATTAACTTTTCTAGCAGTTGTAATCCAGCAGTATTAACTTTTGTACCAGTAGTACTAATAAACATAAGCAGTAGTAACATTATTACTAGCAGTACTAATATATACTAACAGTAGTAACTATGTACTAGCAGTCTTAACTTTACTACTAGCAAGCACAACTACTTACATATAATTTTTTTCTTCAACTCTGAGCAGTCTTAACTCAACTAGCAGCAGTAACTATATACTAACATTACACATTACACTAACAATAGTAAGTAGAAATAGTAACTTTTAAACTACCAGTACTAACTACTACCATAGATTTCATTAAGTATCACCAACAGTACAAAGTTAATGCTTGAAGCACTAAAATCCTGACCCTAAGTAAGTAGATAACTCTAATAATCATCTTGAAGTCTTCCCAATCCCAACACGTCCTTTAAAACCACTCAGTTGCCAAACTAATATTCACAATACATTTCTAATGTGTAGGAATTTTCTTTTTTTACAAAAATTTCGGCATGACCCGTTCGTAAAAACAACATTTTTCCCCAAGAATTTTAATAATCTCTATTCATAACACTTTCCAAAAATTCTCAAGTCCAAATCTTTTTGTTCCCAAATCTCACACAAAACCTCCGTCTATACGGCAAAATCCTATATCCTCAATAAACAGTTAACAAAACAGCATTCCCCCCTCCATCGTCTTTAAAATTGACACAACATGTTCGCTTAAAAATCCACTTTAAAGTATTAAACCAATAGTTTTCCGCTTTATTTGAGCCATAAGGCCCATTAAAAGATCCAAAATGTTTTCACTAAGTGGGTTTAAAATCCTGTTTTATATCTTCTCGATGCCCAAAATATAAGTTCACAATATATGTTTGAAAACCATTATAAACTAAAAGTCAATAATATTCCATAACCAAAATAAGCCAAAAATAAAACGAAACCATATGAACCGAAGTAAATATTAAGCCGAAACCTAAATAAGCCAAACCAAAATAGGCCGAACCAAGTAAGCAAAATAAAATAAGCTGAAACTTTATTAGCCGAACCATAAAAAGAAGCCAAAAACAAAATAAAGCCAAAAAAAAGTCCAAAAATAAACCCAATATATAAGCCAAAACCATGCAAATGGGCCACGCCCATCAACCTTTTCTTCCTTCTTTTCTTTCTTGTTGGGCCGAAATAACCATAAGCCCAAAAAATTCAAATAAGCTCAAACTAAGTTTATTTTTAAGCATCTTTCAAAATAAGCCCAAAAAGTACTTTGACAAAATTATAAAAATACCACCACAACCAAAATATTCAAACTTTCGACCTTTGTTCCTTTTGTTCGAGTTCGACGCAAACAAACACCCCTTTTTATACACTTTTTGTTTTCAAGAATTGATTTTTACGACGATCAACTTGTACAACTAGTATTAAGACACCATAATAAGCATAGAAGTACAACTTAAATCAAATTTAGAAAACTTACAACTTTGGCGAGTTTGGTTTGATTTTGACGCAAGAGAAAGACCCAAAAACCTTTTTCAATAACCCGCGTTTATCTAATATCAACCCACTATCGATCTTTTAACCCCGTGTTCTTGGTAATCTTCAAAAATTCAATGTTTCTTGTTCCTTGGTGCTTCGTCCAAAATAGAGAGAGAGAAGAGGGATGTATTTTTTTGTGTTTGATTTCAAAATGAGTGTATGAATGATAGTTTGAGGTGGTGGAAGAATATAAGGGTACTATGTTGAGACAACCTAGCTAGAAAATAGCCATCTTGTCCCCTAAGGCCTATCTCATCCGAAATTAGATCCTAGGAGGGTCTCGGGTTCTTCTTTTCGTGTCGGGATCACTTAAAAGATCAAAGTTTGATGATTTAAAACGTTTCCCAAGTTTAATTAATATTCCCATTGCGTTTAAAATCATTTTTCCATAAATCTAGGTTATTTATACGACACATATCACCTTAATCTGCTACAAAATTTTAATTTAGACGCTGTCGGCCGGGTCAGGACCGAAAACACGAATTTTTGTTTAAAACTCAACCGAACCATCCTCACAAGTGTGAAAACATTTTAATTCCCAAAATAAGCTTTGTCAAAACCAACTTGCTCAAAATTTACACTTTAACGACCGTTAAAGTATTTTACTGAATTTTACAAAAATGACCATTTTTCTGAAAACTTTCAAATCACACATCAACGATTTACGTTCTAAACCAACGTTTTCAAAATCATGATTTTATTAAATACTTAAGCTCATTACACACTTCCGAATCACTTAAACTTATTTCCAAACAAACTGTCATGTCGGTATGCACTGCGTGACGATTTTTAGGAAATCACGAGAAAGCTTCCTGGAATTATTTAAAATACCAACCAAATACTCCAAAATGGAAAAAAAAATCAAAAGTGAATCTCTCCCGAAATTCAAGACTCCATTAAACTCCCGGTTAAACCGTAACCGTTTTACGCAAAATAGTTAACTGAAGTCAACTTTTCAGCTTTCTTCAAGAAAACTGACAAGATCGAAAGACTTCAAAAATACAAAATTATAATATTTTATAATACTTAACCCTGGGAAAATTACCGGTTATCAAAGTTTAACCCCCTTAAAGGAATTTCGCCCTGAAATTCAACTCAAATCATCGAATCACAACATCGACAGGAAATTCCATTCCTCGACGAATCGCATCAAATCACTAGGGTTTAGTCTTTTCAATCAAGGTTTCTTCCGATTCCTCTAAAGACTATTTTTTTCCACAGTCCCAATCCTACACTTTCTCATGGTTAATCTACATCCGTTCACAAAATCACGATAGTCTTTCCTACTATCTCCTTAGTTTCATAATTTCTTCAAACTTAGGTCACACAGTCTCAGTCGGGTGTCTGAATATGATCCAGTCCTTGACGTGACGACTATTCTATCAAAATTGGCACCGCCAAAATTTTCGGTTATTCAACCAACGGGACTAACCCTACAGGGTATGTGTCCTACATAACACGACTCGTACTCTACTTTCTCAAGAACGTCTACGAATCTTTCACCAACACTCACTCAAAATCCCGAAGTAAACCTTACTTGGTCAAACACTTACCTTTCTAGGAAGACCATCTCATTGTCTAAACCTTAACATTATTTGCCTTAAACTTTTTCCAAATCAATCCTACTCAACGAGTACCTTAAATCTCACTTCACTTAGATAGGTCAAGATACCTCTCAAAAGCTTACACAAGAAAATGCAAAATCAGAATTTAAATTCGATCACTACAATTCCTTCCAACTTTCCCCGTGACCACTCACGGTCTCTCACCTTCCTATTAACCTTTCTATTGAAACGGTAAAATCAAAAAACTCGAATATATTTCAAGTTTACGGACTATACCAACTAAATCATACACTAACCCTCACATGAAATGGGTGTCCGCCCTAACACGAGCGACTAATCGTAACACAACTACGCACGAAAAACTGTGCTCTCAAGCACTGATCTTATCCATCCAACCGATAATAACACAAAATACCGCTAACCATAAAAATCGAACAAAATTTCCTCCACTATCATAAAAACAATTTCAATACAAATCATCTAACAACTAGTAAGGATTTGTCATAACTACCACTACTAAGATAAAACTTTTCTAATCATGATACCGACACTAACCGACGCTACTCGGTTTAGTGATATACACAAACTACTAATCAAACCCCATACATCCTACACATCTCCTCTGGGCTCCTGCCCTCTTCTCATACTATCAACAATCTCAGCCAAATCTAACCGCGCATGCCTCTCCTCTGCGATCTGTAATCGCAACTCCCGGTTCTTCATCTGCGTATCACTAATAGCATGCCACAGAGCTGCTCTCTGTGTATCCGTCAGACTTATCCATGACTTTAGGGCTAATACTGGTCTCTAAATCGCTCCAAAAGTTACTACAACCCTCTCCTGCTCATGCTCTAGACTCCTAAATCGATATCTCTAGGAGAAAATCTCATCCCTGACTGCCCCTGGCTTAGTAAACAACTCCCCTATATCCCTATTATATCTCTCAAATAAAGCAGGTGATAGCTCTCCTAATCGTACCGTATGGTCATGAATCAACCCTCTATGTGTAACAACTTGCAATTTTCGGAATTGTAAATGACTATGTTACCCTTTGACTCTTCAAGTCCGACTTGACTTTTTGACTTTTGATCATTTATTGTCACATAAAAACGATTACCGCGTACCCGGTAATTTTTCAGAACATATTTAAATAATAAATCATATTTATTATTACATATCTCTCATGTGCAAATTTATTTTTAACTTATTTGACTTGAAAACGAGAAGATATACGTTATTCCTAAGTTGACTTATCAAAAACGACCCGCTAAATCACGTTTTCACGACTCGGACTCTAAAGCAATTTGATGTAAAACGACATTTCGGACAACTTTTTAGTTTTGCCCGAGACCCGAAAACAAGCAGAAAATGACTAAAATACCCTCGCAAAATTTTGAAAACGAGAACAACGCGTACCGACACAAAAATAATTAAATTATATTTAATTACCACTTTTTATTAAATAAAAATATTTAATAAATTATTTATCATAATATTCAGAAACGTTTATTAAAAACGCAAATGTTCGAGTCAAAGTTGTATTTTTACGAACAAAGCTTACCCGAGACATCCAATGACTACCAAATAAATAATAAACATTTTAAATAAATTTTACAAAACGTTTATGAAAACTAGTCATGTAAATACTCATATTTCATGGAAAAATCAATTGGAACGCAATGGCGCAAGTTTCGTGTTTTGAATCATCCGTTAACTAGCCCAAATTAGACCCGAACCAATATTTTACAAAAGTTTCCCGAAATTACACTTCTAGTCCATGTGGTATTATTTACAACACCTACCCTAGACTTCTAAAGACTTGCCACTTCATTTAGTAACTTATAGACATATATAAACAAATGAATTAGGGTTTCACTCATTATCCTCAAACCCTAACACACACATTTATACCTTCCTCCCCCTCTAAACATTTTTCGGCACCGCTTTTCGACGAGATTTTCTGGCGATAGCCGCCACCATTAACATCAATGTCACCCCGTCACATTCACCCCCACTCTACCGCGGCTCAACAGCCGCATACCATCACCATCATCGCCAACCGCCAACGCTAACACCACCTCAACACCTCGTCCCCACCATCGCCATCACCACAGCCACGCCACCACCGTTATACAACCACCACCATAGGGTGCGTGTGGTTTTAAACCACCACGAGTAAGGTGCGTTTGGTAGATGTAGAAAACAACTAGGTGCGTTTGGTTTGATAAAACGCAGCAAGGGTGCGTTGGTTTGTGATTTATGCAGCATAGGGTGCGTTTGATTTAGTTATAACACGAATTGGGCGTGTTTGGTTTAGTAAGAACGCAACAGGGTACGTTTGGTTTCGTGGTTTCCTGCCTAAAGGGTGCGTTGGGTTTCGAGTCGGCAGCCGTATAGAGTGCGTTGGGTTGCATAGTAGCACATAGGGTGCGTTGGGTTTTGCATAAACCACCAATGGTGCGTCTGGTCTTCACAAAATAGGGTGCGTTGGGTTTATGGCAGCAATGGTGCGTTTAGTTCTATAGTTAGTGCGTTTAGTATAAGAAAACAGCACCAAGGGTGCGTTTGTTTGTTCATGTTACACCACTAGGGTGCGTTTGGTTTTGATAGAAGCACCACGGGTGCGTTGGGTTGGCTGTGAAACACCATTAGGGTGTGTTTTGGTTTTTAGCAAGTAGGGTGCGTTTGGTTGTTAAAACGACCACAAAGGGGGTGTTTGGATATGGGTTTAGCTCCGAAAGGGTGCGTTTGGTTGTGCAATTTCACGCTAAGGGTGTGTTTGGTTGTGTAGGAACGTACTAAGGGTGCGTTTGGCTTGGTAGAAACACCCAAGGGGTGTGTTTGGGTTAGCAGAAAATACATAAGGGTGTGTTTGGGATAGCAGAAATACACCAAGGGGTGTGTTTGGGATAGCAGAAACACAATAAGGGTGCGTTTGGAATAACAGTTAACATCCAAGAGGGTGTTCGGTTTGGCAGAAACCGCACAAAGAGTGTGTTTGGTTTAATACAAATCGACTAATAAATATAACATAAGGTTTTATAAATATTAAAACCGGATCTAAATGGTAGAAATGGTTAAATAAATACTTTATTTATTATTTTCGTTTTTATGTTTATAATAACCTTAAGGAGTGTGTTTGGGTTTGTAACATGGACATATGTAATTGAAGGACAATGATTGACTTTTGTTAATATGGAAAGTGTTAAATAAACGAATAGGTCATGCTGAGATTTTTATAAATTGCTACGCTTAGTAAGTTTTTACAAACCTACTTTATTTATTATCTTGAAATGTCTTAAGAAATATTTAATCGTGAAGACCCGATAATCAAACGTATGCTATAATTTTAGAGATTTCATTTATCCAATCCGCAACTTTAAAACGTGCGTTTATTTTTATAATGAATCTTTCTATTTAATTATTTGGGGGTATCCGGGCGCGTGTCGAATTATTTAGTTTCATTTATTTTTATCATCTTTCTTATATAATACTTAGAAAGTGTTATATAATTAGACCATTTTATTTTAATTGTCACCTTTTAGAGGTAACACATGTCATGTATTATATACGCTTCGAGTTATTATTTTGGTTGTGTGTCTTGTTATATAATACGCGGTATGAATTATATACTCGGTCATTTTTCATTATGTAATATATACGGAATATATTACACACCTTACGTTTACTTTTTGATTTATTTATTTAATCAACCACCAAACTATTACAACTTGAAATATAAATCTTTATCAACGCGTCGCGTTGATGTACAACATCGAGGTGAGTTTATAGCCCTATGTTTTACTAGTTTTACATATATTTTTAGGGTGAGAACATGCTTGTTTGCAAATGCATTTACATGGTTGATTACAAATTGATTTACGTACTCATTTACATAGCCCGCTATAGGATACATTATTTGACTTTATTTTTGGTCTCAAATACATACTTTACTTTTGAAATGATTATGAATTAGCCTAAGCGGGTTGAACTGATAACTACAAGTAAATGCTCGGGTGTTCTGGGAAGGGACACCTGTGAGGGGTACACAGTCATTATTGCCCGGGTGTTCTTGGAGGGGACACCTGCGAGGGGTACACATTCATTATTGCCCGGGTGTTCTTGGAGGGGACACCTGCGAAGGGTACATATTCATTACTGCCCGAGTGTTCTTGGAGGGGACACCTGTGATGGGTACATATGGTTTTCATTACTGCCCGGGTGTTCTTGGAGGGGACACCTACGATGGGTACATAGAGCATCGGTTTCATGAACTTAGAGTAATTGTAATCATTGTTTTATACACATAGGAATATTTACGTTGCTTTGAATAAAGTGGCAATACATACTTTGGACAATTGCGGTCCAATTTTCATACGTACATTTTGTGACTATTTGGGGATTGAAATGGTCATGCATATTTTACAACTCTTTGATTTCTAAAAATCATACATACATTTTGGAAGAACATTCAAGGATTGAAACTGTCATACACGCTTTACAGAACTTTGGTTCAACATTTATACTTACAAAAACCTATGAACTCACCAACTTTATGTTGACCCTTTTAAGCATGTTTTTCTCAGGTGAATTAGATGCTTGGCTTACTTGATGTGCATTGGAGTCTAAATTGACAAGATTTCATTTATGGATTTCTACTTACATACAAATGATCAAATCTCGTTGGGTAGTTTTCAAGCTTTTCATTGTGATGCAATTATGGGACAAGTCTTATATCAATTTCAAGGAAATCAACGAGATTACTTTTCAAACGACACATTTAGAGGTCGTTCTCTTGTATCTTGTGCTGTTATATTATGAAGTAACGCCCCCGGACATATTTTCGCTGCGACACATTTTTGGGGGTGTTACAGATTGGTATCAGAGCACTGGTTATAGAGAACTAGGTTGCATATTTTACCCTAGATTATAACCGTTTTCACAAACATTGCATCACATCAAACATTTTCAAAGTGCATACACAACATTACTTGCTACATTAAGTGCTTACATGACATACATATATGTAATATATATGCTTGCATTCCTTTTGCGTACATCGTACGTTTATTTATATAAGAGTTAATTATATAAATACTAGAACATTTCTTAAGACATTGTGGGTTGCACAATGGTCTCATTTATACCTCAGACATTGTAAGTTACACGATGGTCTCATTTTACTTCTTAGACATTGTGAGTTGCACAATGGTCTCACTTCGTCCTCAGACATTGTAAGTTAAACAATGGTCTCTAAGAATATTATTTTTCTTCATAGCTTTATACAATATCGTATTACACGAAAGCCGTCATAATTTTTGTTTACATAAAATTATGTATGAATCTAAGTATTACAAGTCTTGTATGGGAGGGACTTGTAATAGGAGGATTGATATGATAATTGCTATGTTGACTCGTTCATAAAGACCTTTATCTTTTTACTTGAACTGTGTGCTCATCAACTAATTTGAACACGATGACGATTTCCCTTGATTGTTTTACTCCCCGTCTCCGAAGATGAGTTTTCATCACTCGTCCCATACTCATTAGAGCGCCTGCAACGTATTGTCATCCACCACCTTGAAGATTTTGTGAGTACGCGTATTCAGATCCTAATAACGATCTTGTTGATACCATTCCCGAGATGTTCACCGATGAACATACTCTTGATTATTCATCTCCACCATTATATGATGATGTCGATGATGATCTTGTTGAACTTGAGTCCGATAATGATAATGTTTATGATGATCCATTTGACTCCAAGGAAGATAAAATCAAAGAGTCTAAACACCTTGAATTGATGAACTTGATCCCCCTAGATCAAGTGATTTCCTTCCTTCCCCCAAGTGTGACTCGGTTTTCTATGAGGATTTTTCCGAGGTTGATGCTTTGCCTTCAACCAATAACGAGGACAAGGTATTTAATCCGGGTATACTCATTCATGAGAACCTTTTTGAAGTCACTATTCGAGTAACACCGGATAAGAATGTAAAGAAGCTATCCTCATCTAATGCTTCTTTAATTCTTGAGGATTTTAATCCCCCTCTTTATGAACTTCCTTTCCACAAAGAAGTTCCCGGGTCTGAAACTCTACTCTCGTTTTCATCCGAAAATGAGGAAAAAGTTTTCAACCCTGGGATTCTCACTTCTAAAGGAGTTCATACTTCTCTTCTTCCGGAATTATCTCATCGGGGCCCTAAAGCTTTCAAAGTCATTACAGTTTTTGAAAGCCCGATGGAGATTTTTCCTTGCTTTTATGGAGAGGACATCCGTGTTTTGTGTCTCCATTTCTATCCCCCTTGACCAGTTCAAGTATGGGGGGACGGGTCAAGCTAAGTGACCTAAAACAAGCGCTTCGTGGGTGGCAACCCATGCTTATCCTAATATAATTATATAGTAGTAATGAATAATTATGTTGTGAGAGGCTCGCCTCTTCCATTTTTCCGTGTTTCGTGTTTTGTATTGTATGTCCAGGATTGCCCGGATTTTGAAGACTCGTGCTCGTAGTTTTGTCCTTCGATCACTCGATCTTCACATCCTCAACTTCATTTTGGGAATCCAATATCCAAATCTTATCGACTAACGTTTATCTTTAAGCATACTTAATAAACGGCTTAGGATTTACGTAGTGACCCTTCTTAAAACATTGAGGACAATGTTCGGTTCTAGTATGGGGGATCTATCGATTTGATTGTGCCTGCAGTCGTTGTTTTCACGTAATCCCGTTTTTACCACCAAAATACCAAAAAAATGAAAATTTTTAAAATTTTCAAAAATAAAATAAGTGTTTTGTCATAATTTTGACTTTCCTTATGGGTAGAATAAGAATAAATTTTGACTTTATCGAGCGTGTTTAGCTCTAGCTTGTTCTTTAACTTTTAGACTAAGCATTCGCGGATCTTTGCGAAGAACAAAAAATGATAGAGTTAGGTATGAGTTAGATGCTAAACAAGGATTAGTTGGAAATCTTAAGAGCTCATAAGTGTAGTTTGTGGCTTTTTCTCCCATAAGCTCCTAACCGGACTAATAATACGTGCTATTTTTGAAAATTAAACTTAAATCAACAATTTTTGAAGTATGGATGATATCAATAATTTTAGTTCAAATTTATACTTAAATTTTCTAAAAAGAAATTTTCTCTATATCATGGTAATATAAAAAAAATGGAAAAAATGAGTAATAATTATAAACTGTGGGCTAATAAAAGTTTACTGCATCTTGCCGGCTCACAACCGATGTTGCAGTCTTCTAAATAAGGCACATAGTAATTATCCGAGACTGATAAAAGTTTGTTGCATCTTGCCGGCTCACAACCGATGTTGCAGCCTTCTAAAAGGTCGAGGATTTCATTAGTTTAATGGATGTGTAATTATATTAAGTGTAGTAAACGTGAATTAATAAATATAGGAAAAATCTCTTTTTCTTAAATACTAATCATGTAAATACCCATATTTCATGGAAAAATCAATTGGAACGCAATGGCGCAAGTTTCGTGTTTTGAATCATCCGTTAACTAGCCCAAACTAGACCCGAACCAATATTTTACAAAAGTTTCCCGAAATTACACTTCTAGTCCTTGTGGTATTATTTACAACACCTACCCTAGACTTCTAAAGACTTGCCACTTCATTTAGTAACTTATAGGTATATATAAACAAATGAATTAGGGTTTCACTCATTATCCTCAAACCCTAACACACACATTTATACCCTCCTCCCCCTCTAAACATTTTTCTTTCGGCGCCCGCTCTCTATTTTTTTCGGCGAGATTATTTCCTTGCGAAGCCGACACATAACATCCCATGTCACTCCGTCACATTCAGCCCACGCTACCGCGACTCAACAGCCGCATACCATCACCATCATCGCCAACCGCCAACGCCAACACCACCTCAACACCTCGTCCCCACCATCGCCATCACCACAGCCACGCCACCACCGTTGTACAACCACCACCATAGGGTGCGTGTGGTTTTAAACCACCACGAGTAGGGTGCGTTTGGTTGATGTAGAAAACAACTAGGTGCGTTTGGTTTGATAAAACGCAGTAAGGGTGCATTGGTTTGTGATTTACGCAGCATAGGGTGCGTTTGATTTAGTTATAACACGAATTGGGTGCGTTTGGTTTTGTAAGAACGCAACAGGGTACATTTGGTTTCGTGGTTTCAAGCCTAAAGGGTGCGTTGGGTTTCAGGTCAGCAGTTGTATAGAGTGCGTTGGGTTTCATAGTAGCCATAATAGGGTGCGTTGGTTTGCATTAACCACCAGGTGCGTTTTGTGTTCTTCACAAAATAGGATGCCTTTGGTTTATGGGCAGCAATGGTGCGTTTGGTTCCTTCTTGCTTTTAGGCAGCTTTTAGGGTGCGTTTGGTATAAGAAAATAGCACCAAGGGTGCGTTTGTTTGTTCATATCACACCACTAGGGTGCGTATGGTTTTGATAGAAGCACCACGGGTGCGTTGGGTATGGGATGTGAAAACAACCATTAAGGAGTGCGGGGGTGGACCTAGTGCGTTTGGGTTTTCAGCGAGTTGGGTGCGTTTGGTTGTTAAAACGACCACAAAGGGGGCGTTTGGATATGGGTTTAGCTCCGAAAGGGTGCGTTTGGTTGTGCAGTTTCGCGCTAAGGGTGTGTTTGGTTGTGCAGGAACGTACTAAGGGTGCGTTTGGCTTGGTAGAAACACCTAAAGGGTGTGTTTGGGTTAGCAGAAAATACACAAGGTTATGTTTGGGATAGCAGAAATACACCAAGGGGTGTGTTTGGGATAGCAGAAACACAATAAGGGTGCGTTTGGAATAACAGTTAACCTCCAAAAGGGTGTTCGGTTTGGCAGGAAACCGTACAAAGATGCCCCGTTTTTTTTTTTTTATTTTATTGTTTAATACAAATCGACTAATAAATATAACATAATGTTTTATAAATATTAAAACCAGATCTAAATGGTGGAAATGGTTAAATAAATACTTTATTTATTATTTTCGTTTTTATGTTTATAATAACCTTAAGGAGTGTGTTTGGGTTTGTAACATGGACAGATTTAATGACGAAATGATGACTTTTGTTAATATGGAAAGCGTTAAATAAACGAATAGGTCATGCCGAGATTTTTATAAATTGCTACGCTTAGTTAAAGTTTTTTAACAAACTTAACTTATTTATTTTCTGAATTCTTTAGAGAAATATTTATTCGTAAGACCCGATATCAACATAGCTATAATTTTAGAGATTTCATTTATCTAATCCACAACTTTAAAACGTGCATTTATTTTTATAAAGAAACTTTCTATTTAATTATTTGGGGGTATCCGGGCGCGTGTCGAATTATTTAGTTTCATTTATTTTTATCATCTTTCTTATATAATACTTAGAAAGTATTATATAATTAGACCATTTTTTAATTCTAAGTTGTCGCCTTTTAGAGGGTAAACACAGTCGTGTATTATATACGGTTCGAGTTATTCTTTTGGTTGTGTATCTTGTTATATAATACGCGGTATGAATTATATACTCGGTCATTTTTCATTATGTAATATATACGGAATATATTACACACCTTACGTCTACTTTTTGATTTAATTTATTAACCAACCACCAAACTAATAGAACTTAAATCTAAATCTTTATCAACGTGTCCCGCGTTGATGTACTCATATCAACAAAAAACCCAAAATACATTAATCCTAGGCTAGTAGATAAAACGTAAGGATAACCTGCAGCTTCTTAGGTCGAGCCGATCCAAGCTCCGTTTTTGTCTGGCGCTTAATATGCGCATTCCTGCCAATCGTTCTACAACCTCGAGGTGAGTTTATAGCCCCATGTTTTACTAGTTTTACATATATTTTTGGGGTGAGAACATGCTTGTTTGCAATGCATTTTACATGATGATTACAAAATGGTTTACATACTCATTTTACATACCCTCTATGGGATAAAATTATTTTACTTTATTTTTGGTCTCAAATACCATACTTTAACTTTTGAAATAATTATGAATTATCTTAAGCGGATTGAACTGATAACTACAAGTAAATGCCCGGGTGTTCTTGGAAGGGACACTGTGAGGGGTACACAGTCATTATTGCCCGGGTGTTCTTGGAGGGGACACCTGCGAGGGGTAACATTTATTAATGCCCGGGTGTTCTTGGAGGGGACACCTGCGAGGGGTACATAATTCATTACTGCCCGAGTGTTCTTGGAGGGGACACCTGTGATGGGTACATATGGTTTTCATTTCTGCCGTGGGGTGTTCTGGAGGGGACAACACCTACGTATGGGTACAATGAGCTCACTGTTTCATGAACTTAGAGTAATTGTAATCATTGTTTTATACACATAGGAATATTTACGTTGCTTTGAATAAAGTGGCAATACATACTTTGGACAATTGCGGTCCAATTTCATACGTACATTTTGTGACTATTTGGGGATTGAAATGGTCATGCAATTTTACAACTCTTGATTACTAAAAATCATACATATATTTTGAAGAAACATACTAGGATTGAAACTGTCCATCACGCTTTACAGAACTTGTTTATACATTTATACTTTACGAAAACCTATGAAACGACGCAACTTTATGTGATCCCTTAAAGCATGTTATTCTCAAGGTAATTATGCTTGGCTTATTTGATGAGTAATTTGATAAGTGTATGAAAGATAAGTTTATGAACTAAGCAGTGAATACTGTATGTTAAATTTAATTAAATAGGCTTAAACGTAACAATTTTTTGATTTCTAAAAATCATACATATATTTTGGAAGAACATTCAAGGATTGAAACTGTCATACACGCTTTACAGAACTTTGGTTTAACATTTATACTTACGAAAACCTATGAACTCGCCAACTTTATGTTGACCCTTTTAAGCATGTTTTTCTCAGGTGAATTATGCTTGGCTTATTTGATGTGCATTGGAGTCTAAATTGACAAGATTTCATTTATGGATTTCTACTTCATACAAATGATCAAATCTCATTGGGTAGTTTTCAAGCTTTTCATTGTGATGCAATTATAGGACAAGTCTTATATCAATTTCAAGGAAATCAACGAGATTACTTTTCAAACGACACATTTAGAGGTCGTTCTCTTGTATATTGTGCTGTTATATTATGAAGTAACGCCCTCATACATATTTCCGCTGCGACACATTTTTAGGGGTGTTACACTATTCATCTCAACCCGGGATCCTAACTCAGTCAAAAATCCCTCAGCCTCAGCCGTAGCGGGTGAAGCTACAGGTGATGGAACGGTCAGTGGTATCATAGGTGATGAAATAGGTGAAGGAACGATAGAAGGTGCTGGAGAAACAGGAAGTGAACCAGACGACCACTCGGGAGATGGTGGTGTCTGAGCAGGTGGTACTGTTGGTGGGTAAGCAGGAACATCAATGTAAGCTATACCATCCTTTGGGTCTATCCATATAGAGAGTGTGGGTTGCGTAAGTATTGACACTCTCTCTGGTCTCTCAGGCTCTGGTACAGATCCAGAACCCTGACCTACCTCGAATACACTAGGCATCTGACCCTCCCCCAACGCTATCTCCTGGCGTCTCAATGCCCCATAACCCAATCCTAGAGGCTCACCCATGGCTGTCTCCACAACCGAGGCTGCCTGTTGCTGACTCTCAGGTACAACCGCATCCCCTCCTAAACCAAGACTCTTAAC
>BQNB010028272.1:0-33746 GCA_026074375.1 Tanacetum coccineum | reverse complement strand
TGGTTGTAAATTTTAACTTTGTGACTTGTTACCGACTCGATCACTACCCAATTTCTCATCTCTAGTTCTGGTAATTTTTCAGAGTTTTATCGACTTTTGAGAAATTACACTTGCTACAACTTTGATATTACTTCGTATACAAATAATGTTTGCTATAAAGAAATTGAACCAAATCTATATAAGAAAAAAATGGTCCTATAATACGGTGATGGTTTTTAGAGAGTAAAACAAGAATGTGTTTTCTGTGGAACTGTAAGAAATTGGCCAATTTTTGTTGCTACTTTTGTAACAGTCACATGGCAGAATCTTTTATTTTTAGGGTAAAGGTAAAAAGGATAATATTAGTAGTATGACAAACATCTTTTTGCTATAACAATATTTACGTTTTCTCTTATATTGGGAGTTATGATGGGAAGGCACCACCCGCGAAGAGGTGGTTTGAGGCAGAGCCGTATACAAGGATGTGCGAGGTGTGTTATCGTACAAGGCCTCGAGTTTTAGGGGCCTCAAATTATATACCTTTATATATAGTTGTGGCCTCAAATTCATTTTCATCATCTAAATGTTGACGACATATAAAATTTTGTTTTAAATATTTGTTAAACTTTACTTCAAGTGGGCAAGAGTGATAAAAAAAACTCATAAAATTAAAAGCTAGATCTTTGCAATATATTTTTAATCGTCATGTTTAGTTATCATATAAGCACATTTGCACATGGCCATGACGGGGGTAGGGATAGCGCGCGAAGGTTGGTTGTGTGAAGTTCTTCACCAAATAAAAATGAGGTGTTATTTTAATTATATTTTTGTGAGTGCGTGTGTGAGGTATTTTTATGTATTTGGTTAAGTTGTGATCACTACGCCTATAAAGATGATGGTAAGGCCGTGTAATGAAAAGCTAATGTGGATTTGAAGTGGAGTTTGATTGTCAGGTGACTATTACACTCGACCTTAGTCAAACATATGACTTAACATGTATCTTTAACTATAAGACCGGATTTAATGCTGTTCATTTTGACGCATGTTGTTGTTTGACCACGTGTGAAGCACTGTTCTGGGTTTAGAGGGACCATATGTGGTGGAGTGATTTTGAGATAATGATGAGGACAAGATTGTGCGTTCTCGGGAAGGGTTTTTAGTTTTCGCTAAGACGTAACTTGATGACCTTCGTTACGTTGTAGGGCTCTCGAATAATTCGGTTTTCAAGTTATTACGTCATGATAAGTTTTCCTTGCTATGTCTTAAAGGGTTCGAATGCAGTTTACTCTTTTATGTTTAATTGTGCTTTTAGAAAAGTGCAAGTGTGTATTTAGCAGTTTTTTCCTTTTTATTAGGTTTATGTTTCTCCATGCCAACTATACTAAAAAATATAAAGCTTATTTTCATTGTTTTATCATTATGGATTATTAATAAAATTTTGTTTTAGAGTTTTATCTTTTGTTACGGTTTTATTCTATGTAGATTTTATACTCATTATCAACACTTGGATTAGGTTTAACAAAATTTGTTTTCGCATACTATGTGAGTTAGCATCGAGAGCTTGTTAGTATCCTGAATGGTGTAGATGTTATCAAAACTCATACTATTGGTATTGTATGGTCGGGAGAGTACATGGATTATAGTTTACTAAATCCATGAAAGTACTTGACAAGATTTCAACTATGCTGGAAGAAGAACTATGTTGCGTGATTGTAGGTTAGGCATCAATCAACAAGAATCGCGAGTCTAGCAATTATGGAGATTCAAGAATTTGTCCACCCATAGGCGGATCTATTGATTTGACAACTAACAAATTCCAGGTTAACATTTATATTAACTTGAACGTTTTATTTTGAACAAGTAAATACTAGATTTTATGTAAAATCGTTAGGTTATCCCACGTATAAAGAGAAACATCTTTGGACGTATTCCATCACTAGATTAAGTTTAGTCTATGTTAAGCTAGCATATTAACATTCTCATGAGCATGATTTTATAATCATATACATTCGGTTTTACCAATTTCATGTAAGTTTTTCATTCTTGCATTAATATTTCACCATCTTTGAGATAATATACATTTTCAAAAAATAACATTTTCCTTCCCATTTGACTAGCCAAAATCAGCCACCCTCTTGAGGGTATGTCAACATTCCCTTTCCAACTTGGTAACACCACATTTCCTTAACCTTGCTAACCCCAAAAGCCACTAAACATGGAAACTTTCCTCTTCCTCTTGTCACTCTCCATATGCATGGCTCAAGGGCCATTCCAAAGCCCCAACACATCTTTTCCCTCCTTGTGATACAAGACCATGCAAACTAGAAAGATACTTTTGATCTTTCCACAAGTTGTGCTATATAAATAGCTCATTTGTAACTTTCATAACACACACAAAATACACTAACACTCTCTCAATCTCAGCTCATTTCAAGTATTATAGAAAGGGTTAAGAGTTGCATTAAGGGTTGCTAAGGAGTTGTAGGGTTTGGAGTTATAAAACTAGGGTTTTCTAAGCTTTGGGTTGAGTTTTCGCACATTTCACGATCATCATAAGCATTATCATTTCGTGTAAGTGTCTCATGAAACCTATTTTACTCTTATATAACATATCATACATTCTTTTTATATCACCACTATAGATTGTTGTGTTAGAAGTCAATAAAACTTGTTTGAGAAACTAGGGTTTTCTGTCCCGAAAATAGGTCATCTTGTGAGCTAGTTTTAACCATTTTACTAAACAATTTTGGTAAATTTCTTTCAACCATGAGATACTTGAATGTCTTAGGAAGATTTCCACATAGGTTTGAAGGTCTACGGAGTTGGTTTGGTATTTTAAAACAAAATGATATGATAACTAGTCAAACAGCTATAGCTGTTAACCTACGTGACTTACAACAGTAGTTTGGGTGCCTTAAACTTTGAATCAATGAGTGTAGTTATAGTGGTTGGCAAGCTAAGACATAGGTTTAAGTGTGAGTGTTCATACGTTGAAAGAACTTTAAAATTGAGTGATTATGGTCGTTTGAAGTTGGGTAAATTTTCTGGCATATTTTGTTTTTACAAGTATGCTAGCAAAGTTAAGTTTCATTCTTTTTCTAAGGGTTTTCACATGTGAAGCTTTATAAAACTCTAACATAAAGTCTATATGGGTGGTAAAACTTCTAAAACTCATATGCATATAGAACTTATTGTTGTGTTCCTAAGGCGTCTTATTGAATTAAGTCGCGGTTAGAACATACCTTTTCATTCAAGCTTGCTTATTTTACTCTCGTTACCACTACTTGTCAAGGTGAGTCTTTGTAGCCCCGTTTTTCGTTTCACTCTTTGGGGGAGAATACATACTCAATTGTTTTTCTTATGGACACAAGTACTTAAACATTTACGTATTGCCTAAGTTATCCTTTTGTGAGCTTTCGTAGTCTCATTTTTCATTTCACTCTTTGGGGGAGAATACATGCTCATTATTTTAAATCAATATTAATATTTTTTTAAGACCTTGTGAGTCTTCGTAGCCCCGTTTTTGTTTCACTATTTGGGGGAGAATTCATGTTCAAATATTTTTCTTATGGACACAAGTACTTAAACATTTACGTATTGCCTAAGTTACTCTTTTGCGAGTTTCATAGCCTCTATTTTATTTGTTTAATACTCGTTTTGAACTATTTTGGGGTGAGAATACACGATCATTTTTTTAACGGTTTCTAAATCAATATTAATACTTTTTAAGACATTGTGATTGATACAATGATCCCTAATACTTTTTTAAGACATTGTGAGTGATACAATGATCTCAATTATTTTTAAGACGCTATGAGTGATACAACGGTCTCAATACATTGTGAGTGATACAATGGTCTCAAAACTTTGTGAGTGATACAATGGTCTTGTTTATTTTCAAGATGTTGTGAGTAATACAACGGTCTCAAGATATTGTGGGTGATACAATGATCTCATTATTTCCCAAACATTATGAGTGATACAATGGTCTCTAAAATTTTTTCAAGACATTGTTAGTGATACAATGGTCTCTAAAACATTTATTTTCAAAACATTGTGAGTGACATGATGGTCTCTAAAATCTTTTTATGATATTATATGTGATACAACAGTCACTAAAATCTTGTGGTCCATACTACTTTTTACTTAACGTTAAACATATGAACTCACCAACTTTATGTTGACCCGATTTAGCATGTTATTCTCGGGTCCTTAGTTGCACTCTCATGGAGATCATTTTGGAGCATCATACTAGAGTCACATTTTGCGGTCTCATCATGTCGAAGATTTCTTGTGTTACTTATAACGTTTGGTTGTGAACTAAAATATTCTTTTATTACGATGTGAACTCTTGGAACTTTATCCTCAGTTAAAAATTTATTGACGTAACCAAACGTGTATTTTCAAACGACTCATATAGAGGTCGTTCGATATAACTTTGTGCTATGAAAGTCATGCCCCATTATCTTCCGCTGCGATTTGGAGGTGTGACATTTGACAACCGTATGTGCAACCAATGTTGTTCAACAATAGGAGGGTTAATGAATGAAAGGAGAAAAAGAAGTAGTGTTGGGCATCAACCACCATGTTATTCCGTTTGAAAATATTAATTAATAATTTAGTATGTTCTTTAATTATTGATGGTTATAGTTTAAACAATTTGGTTTTAAGAGATTTGGTAGAGTTCTAAAAATTACTTACTAAGTTTCTTTCAAATAAAGGTTGCATAGCTTGTATGGTTTTAGTTACCATCGAATTTTTTTATAAAGTAGAAGTACTTTGTATTGTGAAAATTTTATAAATTAGAAGTACTTCTACTTTGTATGGGGACAAGATTGTGTGTTCAAGGGAGGGGTCTTTAGTTTTCGCTACGGGGTAATGTCATTATCTTTGTTACGCCGTAGGGCTCTTGAATAATGATTATATTAATTCAAGTTGTTATGCCGTAACAAGGTTTTTCTTGTCATGTCATAAAGGCTTCGACTCCAATTTTTACTCTTATGTTTTCATTGTTTTTTAGGAAAGTGCAAGGGTGTGTTAGAACTTTTTTAATTCGTATTTGGTTGTTTTTTTTCCGAGCCAACTATATTTATAAATTTAGAACTTGTTTTCATTGTTTATCATTCTTATTTATTAACAAAATTATGTTTTAGAGTTTTATCTCTTGTTAATGTTCTATTCCCCGGAGGTTTTATCCTCACTATTAATTTATTTTGAATAAGGTTAACAAAATTTTCTTTCACGCCGCGCGTCAAATAAGGTGTGGTGACCACTGGACAACCCCAAAGGTGAAGGTATAATTTGTGTATGGTGAGTGTTTTGAGAGGTATGTGTATGTTTTATTAGTCAATATATTTGATTATATTTGATTGGCTTCCTTTCATTATTAGTTGGTTTATTTTTTGATGATTTGTTAATTATGAGTCATCATTAGGTGTTTGATAGTTATCTTAAGCTCAAGCCTATCCCTTTGTAATCTATATATATTGTGTATATTTGTGAGAAATACTAAAGGGAAATCATAACCTTCTTCATGGTAATCAGAGCAAAAACCGATCCTCTCCTAATTTCTCTCTAAAAAGTCGACCATCTCCCTAAGTTCTCTCTATATCTCTCGACTACTGTAATCTCAAATAATCTCCAACTGTATTTTTTCTATCTTTTCTTCACCTAAATCTTTAATTCTAACAGCCATTGTTGACTTTATTTGGTTTCATATCAAATAAAATCAATAGTTTAATCGATTGGTTAAGAAAGAAGGTATACCACATCACTTTATTTCAATATGTTCACCTGCACTCTAACCCAATATGTGGCCCACAAGACTAATGTTGCTCAACATTTTACACCATAAATGCATTACAGATTGCCGCATCCCAGTCAAGGTATACTCGGTCCCGCTCCGGGTATTTATGCATCCCAGACTACTACTTTACCAAGTGCGTTTAGCACTATGCCGCTGCAAGACCCGACTTGGCACATGGATACAGGTGCCTCATCTCATTTAAATTTTAATGCAAGTAATTTAAGTACTATTTTTGATAAACGCTCATTTCTATTTGTTCACGTTGGTGATGGCAAGTCTATTCCCGTCACCAACACAGACCATAGCATTATTCCTTCGCATCATCACCCACTTCATCTTCATAATGTTTTTGTAACCTCCAATATAATTAAAAATCTCATTTATGTTATCAGTTCACTAGGGATAATAATTGTAATATTGAATTTGACGCCTTTGGTTTTTCTGTGAAGGATTACTTGACTCGTCATATCCTCCTTCGATGTGACAGCTCGAGCGATCTCTATCCAGTTACCAAGCCGTCAACTTCTTCCACTGCTTTTCTATCGACAAGTGCTTCCACGTGGCATCAACGCCTCGGACATCCGGATGATCAAGTGCTACGTTCGCTTATCTCTAGTCATTTTATTTCATGTAATAAAGATACATCTTGACAAATTATTTGCTTGACCCAAAAAATATGGCAAATCTGTGAAGTTTTCACTTTCATTGTTCAGATTCTTTTGTCGAACATTGTTTTGTTTTATTCTTTTTGTTTATGGTCATTTCCACATTATTAGTTCTAGTGGTTTTAAATACGTTGTCTTCTATTCTTGATCATTTTCTTCTCAATTTTCCTTATGGAATACATTCTTCGTTCAAAGTTTGACAAGGCACTTTCGTAATTATATTAAAAACCAATTCAAATGCAAAATGAAAAGCTTCCAATGTAATCATGGCGGTGAGTTCGATAACAACCGAATTCACACCCTCTTTTCCAAACATGGTATTCAACTTAGATTCTCTTGCCCAAATTAATACTTCAACATATAGGGCATTAGGCGAAAACGAATGATACGAACATCAACAATAATATTGCACTTTTCTTTTTCAAAGGCACAACCGTCCCCCTACCTTTGGGTTCGTAGGCTCTTCATATTTGGCCACCTATCCTACTCAAACCTTCTACCCTTACCACAATTCACAATGAATAATACCTTATACATGCCTTTTTGAACTAAACCACCCAGATTACTTCCGCCTTACGATATATTCGGGTTGGTGTCTTTGCCTACCATTCACCTTCACTCCCTACACAAAACTTGCTCCCTACGTGCCGCCTCCTGTGGTATATTTTTGGAATACACCGTTACCATTGTGGTTTTTGATGCTCCCTAGACCTAGAAACAAATATAAATTATCCTCTCTAGGTCACGTTCACTTTTGGCGAACCTTATTGTCCTTACCGTTTTTTGACCACCCTCCTCCCCGCCTTCTTACTCCATTTTTAGTACCCCACACCTTCCCCTCTCTTAAACACCCTCGCATCAGACCCTTATATACTCCCCTTTCTCACGGTACAATTGACTCAGCCCCCAACTATTCGACCATCCCTGGGCTCCTGCCCTCTCGTCATACTGTCAACAATCTCAGCCAACTCTAATCATGCACGTCTCTCCTCTGCTAGCTGTAACTACAACTCCCGGCTCTATCCCTGCATATCACTGATGGCATGCCACAAAGCTGCTCTCTATGCATCTGTCTGACCAGCCCACGACTTTAAAGCTAACACTAGTCTCCATAATGCTCCAAAACTCACTACAACCCTCTCATGCTCATGCTCTAGACTTCTAAACTGATATCTCTGGGAGAAAATCTCATCCCTAACCGCCCCCGACCTAGTAAATAACTATCCTATGTCCCTATCATACCTCTCAAACAAAGCAGGAGATAGCTCCTCCAATCATACTGCATGATCATGAATCAATCCCTCATGCATCTTAACTTGAGCTCCCAGCTCAGTCAAAAATCCATCGGTCTCAGCCGTAGCGGGTAAAGCTACAGGTGATGGTATGGTCAGTGGTATCATGGGTGATGAAATAGGTGAAGGAACAATAGAAGGTGATGGAGAAATAAGAAGTGAACCAGATGACCACTCGGGTGAGGGTTGTGTCTGAGCAGGTGGTGCTAGTGGTGGGTAAGCAGGAACATCAATGTAAACTATACCGTCCTTTGGGCCTGTCCACGTGGTGAGTGTGGGCTGTCTAGATGCCGACACCCTCTCTGGTCTCTCGGGCTCGGGTGCAGATCTAGAACCCTGTCCTACCTTAAACGTACTGTATACGTGATCCTCATCTACCGTTAACTCTCGGCGCCTCAACGCCCCATACCCAAGTCCTAAAGACGCGCTCACGGCTGTCCCCACAACTGGAACTGCCCGCTGCTGACCCTCCGGTACAGCCTCCTCCTTCTCCTCCCCTAAACCAAGTCTATCACTCTCTATACTATGACCCTCATCATCTAAACCATGACTCTCATCATCTAAACTACGACTCTCGTCTCCCATACCGGGGCCCTCGACCCCCGCAGCAAGACCCTTGTCCCCTGCAGCAGGATCCTCATCCTCTGCAGTAGGACCCTCGTCCTCTGCGTCCTCGCTCATACTGTCAGAATCTAAACTCTCCTCTATCTCCTCATCCTCCTCCTCATCATCCTCTACTAACTCAGACGTACCCCGATAACGCTTCCGTGAAGGAAGGTCTGGCGGTGACAAAGATGGCGAACTCTCGTAAGAGGACCTAAACCTCTTACGGAACGCAGACTCAGACATAACTGCCACCTCTGCCATACTGATAGAGAGGCCTAGTGACATCGTCGGTGGGACACGCACGGCCATACGAGCGGTCCTACAGAGAACAGGAACCAAATTGGGTGTAGTATGGGTAAGTGGGTGATCTGGTGAAAGTGGTGCGGTGGAATCCGATGACGTGAATCTCGCACCAGACGTGTCAGAACCCTCTGACTCCTCAACATGACATGTGGGTGGTGTACTATTAGGGAGTGACTCAGGTGTCTTAGTCTCAACAGGGTCCTCAAAAGGCTCGGACTCAGTGTCCGTCCCAACCAAATAAGCCTGCCTAATAGCCTCATAGGGATCATCCGGTAACGGTACCGGCACTCGGGAGCTCTGAGCTCCGTCAGCCTGGGTGGAAATCTCTAGGTCAATAAACACTAGGGTAGACATCCTATGATAACACAATAAAAAGGGTATAAGTATAAAATATTATTATCCAAATTATCAGCATCATTATGCTTACATATACAAATCATTATAGCGTTTCATAACCGTATATATACATATATATCCTTATATATATATATATTAAATATATCGGGGAGAATACGAACAATGAATAAACACCGACCAGGTTCGATACCGAACAAGCACAACTGGTCACCACATAAAGCACATAATCCACAAAAACATATTCTCAATTCACGTCGCTACCTGCGACTATCCACTAAAATTCTCAAGGCAACACGCACTACACTAAGGCAAGCATGGCCAACATTAATCAATCAATCAATCATCGCTACCAGCGACAATTTTACTTACACTCTCAAGGCATCGCACACTACTACTACTAAGGCAGCATGACAATCCTAAAATCAACATGATCTCAACCTCAACACTCGCAAGTGTTCTCATTACTTTACATCCTATCATTTTCAGGTGGTCACATTACTCACACATCCCTTCCCTCCCCTAGCATATCTTTAGAAAACTAACCCCATCATTTCATAGTTCTTCATGAATTAAGCATAGTTGATCAGGCTATGCGTAATTTAGGAAAAATACCATGAACTTGCTCGGGCTAGTTGACTTCCGCCATGTTCGAGGTTTTACTAAAAACAAACTTTACTTTTTGGTTATAGTTGCGCTTTTTATTTTATTTTATAAAATCCGGCATTCTCTATAACCTTGGCTCTTGATACCAATCTGTTACACCCCGTCAGTGGCGGAAACACGGGATGCGACGATATCGTTCATCGCACAAGATACAAGATCATACACTTTACAATTTACAATAATGAAACTTGGGTTTACATAAATCTTGCAAGTTAAAACATGACAAAATTAAATAATCAAAACCCATCTCGACCCAGTTCCCTTGGGTTACACCTTTGCTCTTCCAATACCATTCACATACCTTTGATTTGACACACCTGAAAATGATACTCGAAAACATCAACAATAATGTTGGTGAGCTCGTAGGTTTGACCTTAAGCCCAAAATCTGTGCCAATAACTCAAAACAGTGAACAATAGTGCTATATGACAGTGAATATATATGCAAACAATCCAAGACATAGCATCCCCGCTAGTCAATCACTATATGTCACTTACGCACCTAAAGGGCCTACCAGTTGGAGCACTAAATTAGAGCAGGACCACACATAAACTTGGGTAGGCATACCCATCCGCTCCAATAATCACACAAATACTGGGTAGGCATACCCATCTGATCCAAACAATCATGCAACACATAATATTCATATAGCAGTCATAAGCACATATCTTGTCCCAAAAACAAAACCACATTTCGCACAGTTCAATTCAAAACAGTTCAAAACACATTTGAGTATCATTTTCCCCCAACTGAAAAACAGTAAAAGTGGGGCTACGAGAACTCACCTCAATCAGAAATCAAAAGCAACCACACAATCTCAAATAAGACAAAGCACAACAATCTCTATGCAAGCGCACAATGGTACCCGACACGACCTAATATATATATATATTCACTTTATTAATACTCGTACAAAATTATCTTATTGTACAAGTGTCCGTCTTTACTTACACAAAATCCTCATTTTTATCCCAAAATCCCATTTCAACTTCATATCATTCCAAACTCGTTATTTCATACCGTTAACTTATTACAAAAACAGTCATCTCATTACCAAGACCTTATCCCATTATCAAAACTTTATCTCATATTATGGTTGTGTGGTAATTATGAAAAAATGACTCAAAACACTTGGGCAAAGTGTGACATAAATACAATTCACTCAAGACACCTTCATTCGTTAAATCGAAACAGTCGACCAAATACTCCGCGAAAATCTGACAAAAAGAAATGAGTGAAACTCGAGAGCCGAAAATAAACAAATCCATATTTCCGTACTCGGTACGATATATATATATATATATTATATACTTTATATATATATATACTATATACTTATATATTATTATAATATATATAATAATAAGTATTTAATAATTTAGATATAATAATAATTTTGTTATTATTATTTTTGTCTTATTATTTGAAAATATCGGGCCAACAGTGGTAATTACAAAACGTCCATTGTTATTTAATGCGTCAATGTCATTAGCTTTTACCTCGACACTTAAGTCTTCCATAAGAATTTATCTTTTTTTCTTTAAATCAATTGACGCAACAATTAAATATTGAATATTTAAGAGAAGGTTTCGAGAAAATATATCTTTCGACTTTCATTAAATTTTATGGTAAAATAACTCTCTATTATTAAAATCTTGAAAATTTACAAGTTTTCTTTCGAAAATCCGGCATGACCCGTACGTTTATATGACTTTTTCCAAGGTATTGAACCTTAATCCATAACCACTTTTTAAACCTATACTCAAAATTTTCTGACCCAAAACACCAATCAATACTTTCAACACAGGTTTTATACCAACCATAACTCATTAACCATTTTCATTTTTAAACAAGTCTATCATATTCCCCCTTAGTCTCAAATACAAAATCCATTAGTCATTGGCATGTCCATTAAATCATTTACTTGTTATTGGCCTTTGCAATTTAGGTTTATGTAGTTAGCCGATAGCATACTTAGGTTTATACCTCTTTGTTGGGAATAGAATTCTTCATCAGAGTTAATTCTGCCAAAGGTAATATACTAATGTTACCTAATGGAGTTCGTACTGCCAGTAAAAATATTAGTACTGCAAAGTGTTAGTTAATACGGATAGATAGAAAGATTAATACTGTGATTGGTCGAAGCTGCTGATCTTAGAGATAGGACGTAATGAGATAATTATGGTATGTTTTTCTTTATTTTTTTTAGGAAGTTTTTGTATGTTGTTTTTTGTTATTGATCCTATTAAAGTTCGGTAGTTTATCTTGTTAAAGGGACTCCTTGTGGTGTTTTAGAAGGAGATCTCTTAGGTTTTAAGGTTTTGGATGATTGCTTAAGAGATAGAGATACATCTTAGAAAATGAACGTTACAGCTTCAAGGTTTGTACCTGAGTACTAATCATGAGTACTCATTTATCATTCAATAAATATTGAAGCGTTTTGTTATTTATTCATTGTTCTTTGTTTGGTATTGTTCCCAATTGATAAATTACCTCTAGGAGTATTGAAGTGTAGATTCCGCATACACTTTGATATACAAACAAGTCTCTACCATAGTTTATTTGGGATATAAATAAATCCATATTTCCGTACTCGGTACGATATATATATATATATATATATATATATATATATATATATATTAAAATATATATAAGTATTTAATAATTTAGATAAAATAATAATATTTTATTATTATTTTTGTCTTATTATTGAACTAACGGGGTAATTACAACGTCTTGTTATTTTAATGCGTCCATGTCCAATAGCTTTTACCTCGACACTTATTCTTCCATAAGAATTATCTTTTTTTCTTTAAATCAATTGACGCAACAATTAAATATTGAATATTTAAGAGAAGGTTTCGAGAAAATATATCTTTCGACTTTCATTAAATTTTATGGTAAAATAACTCTCTATTATTAAAATCTTGAAAATTTACAAGTTTTCTTTCGAAAATCCGGCATGACCCGTACGTTTATATGACTTTTTCCAAGGTATTGAACCTTAATCCCAAACACTTTTCACATACTCAACATTTTCTGACAAAACACCAACTCAATACTTTCAACACGTTTTATCCAACCATAACAACATAATCCATTTTCATTTAACAAGTCTAACATAATCCCCCTTAGTCCAAACCAAATCCATTAGTCCATTTGCAAGTCCATTAACTCATTTACTTGTTATTAGGCCTTATGGCCAATTAAGGTCTTAAGTAGTTAGCCCGATAGCAAAACTTAGTTTATACCTCTTTGTTGGGAATAAATCTTCATCAAGAGTTAATACTGCCAAGGTATAACTAATAGTACTAATGGAGTTAGTACTGCCAGTACAAACTTAGTACTGCCAAGTGTTAGTTAATACTGCTAGAAGAAAGATTAATACTGCTGATGGTCAAAGCTGCTGACTTAGAGATAAGGACGTAATGAGATAAATATGGAATGTATATCTTTAATATTTTAGGAAGATTTGTATATGATTATGTTTGTTATTGATCCTAAAAGTTCGGTAGTTATCTTGTAAAGGACTCCTTGTGGTGTATAAAAGGAGATCTTAGGTTAAGGTTTTTGAGATGCTTAAGAGATAGAGATACATCTTAGAAAAAGAACGTATAGCTTCAAGGTTTGTAACCCTAGTACTAATCAAGAGTACTCATATTATCATCAATAATATTGAAGCAGTTTGTGTTTTATTCATTGTTCTTTGTTTGGTATTGTTCCATTGATAAATACCTCTAGAGTATTAGATTTCCTCATACAACACTTGATATACAAAACAACGTCATCAACTATTGTTATTTTGATTCCAACTAAGTAACAAATACTATACTACGAAAAAAATCGCGCAAGGGCCGTGGGATCAACAAGTGGTATCAGAGCATTGTTTTTGAAAAACTTTGATCTAGAATATCAAACAAGAAGAAACTCTTTACTCACAAGAGATGGCATCTTATGGCACTTTTCGAACTCTACGGTAAATAATGACAAATCTAGCTCTAAAACTTGTCTGAAAAACAAGAAGCTCTAAAGAAACAGTAATGATGATTTTTCTTGTTAAATTAATGATACTGTTTTAAAGCAGCTACATAACAAAAGAGTTTATCATTTTAGAAGAACAAATTCTTAAATATAAAGAACATGAAGTTCTTTTTTCTAAGGAAATTGCTTTGCTTAAAAGAAGTGTAGGTCACAAAGAATATCAAATGGGATTACTTAGGACTGAACTTGAAAAGGTTAAACAAGAAAAGGAGGGGTTTGAGTTTAAGATTGCAAAGTTTGAAAAATCAGCAAAAGACTTAGATCAGTTGTTAGCAAGTCAGATAACTGACAAGAGCAAAAAGGGTTTTGGTTATAATGTTGTCCCCTCACCTCATCCTTTGATTCTTAATAGACCAACACCTTTAGACTTATCTTATTCAGGTCTTGAAGAATTCAAAGAACCTGAGGTAAATGAGTATGGTCCCTAGGGATTCAATTTAAAGCCTACCATTGGTTGTGATGAAAGAAGTCAGATAATTCTAAGGAAATATCTGATGACTCTTTAAGAACAACAACAAAAGAATATTCTAAAACTAGCTCTGTTAAGTCTCCATAAAGTAGACAAAGATTGGAAAGAGAAAGTTTTCTGTCCTGCTAATATGTTATGGGAAGAAGAAAAACCTAAGAAGCTAAGAGAATAATGAAGCTCTACAAAATTTAAGAATGGGTGTCAGATGATGAGGATTGATGATGAGCCTCACCAAAGGTTGAAAAGAAACTGTCATAACCTACAGCTACTAAGAAAGAGTTTTGTTAAACCTGAAAAACCAGTTAGGAGGTCCAGTTAGTATGCAGAAGATTGTACATGTCACAAAGACCTAGAGGAAACCAAAGGAATGAAATGGCCAAAATTCTACTCCATTAGGAATGTAACTTGTTTTTAATAACAAGGCATATTTTAATCTGTGAACAGTTTTGATCACCTTCAATACAGCTGCCTAAAACCACTCATACCCAGTGCACACAAACAATGGGATCCCAAAAGCAGTCTTAATGAAGACTAGGCCCTAAAATCAGTTAATCTGCAAGCATGTTAATACTGTTAGGTCCGGTTAACAACTGGTATACCTTTTAGTACTAGCTAGCTTTTAATACTGTAGGCCTTCTTAAACTGCCCACTTACAAAATCAACAGTTCATTGTTGCTAGAACCGAAGATTCAAGCACAATCAAGCTGTTCACAAAGCCCTTTACAAAAGAACCACCATTAACAAAAAGGTCTTAATTATCAAAGTTTAAATACTGGTAGGCAAATTTTAATACAGTCAGGGAAAGGGGATTTAATGTTTATGTTAAGCCCTCAGCATGTTGGGTTGGAGAACCAACAATCCCAATGGATGCATCACAGGTTTTCACAAACAAATTTAATTACTTGATTATGCACTGAGGCAGATCCAAGTCAGGAATGGCGGGGTCCCCAAAGAAACTAACTTCATAAGTTTTTGTGTGCAGAGCAATTCACAGCTAAATTAAGAAGGTTTCCTTTAGTTTGGATATTCCTTAAGTAGCAAAGCATTTTAGGGTAAACAACAACGTTAAACCAGGAAAGTTCCAGGAAAACTTGCACTATTGGGTTCTTAGAGAATAAGCCTATGATAAAGGAAATGGTCCAAAGTTGGCGGTTTGATCTTGATTCTCTAACCCAATCTTGAATAATGTTACCAGTGGTTGCAGGAACATTTCTAATTACTTTGCAGGTAAACAGAGTTTTCTGAGGTCAGAACATCTTCTTCAACAAGATCAGGATTGTATTGTATGCCAATTTTGAAAGAGCTTCAATATTTTGTGATGATGCACCAAGATCTGTTCCAGATGCTCAAATACAAGATAAATATAGGTTACAAGATGAGAAAGATGCTACAGAAAAGTCTCATGAAGATAGCAGTCTTCGATAATGGTAATGCTGATCAACATATTAATACTAGCCGACCCAGAAGTTTATACAGTAGTAGAGATAGTTAGTACTGCTACCCCCTGAAGACATTGTAAGGACCTAGCTCCATGAATCTGAAGTCACACAAGTGGGAGACAAGAAATTGAATTGGGGAACATGTCCACAATCTTTATGCAGTACCTACCACTCCTCCACCAAGAATTCACAAAAGATCATCCAATGATCCATGTGATTGTGAGATGGTGCAGTCATTTTTCAAACAAGAAGAATGACATCTTCTTACTCTGAACTAGGATTTCTTAGTGCTATATATGAAGGGAAGACTCATAAGGACCTTCATACATGTCTTTTTGCTTATTTCCTCTCTCAGTAAGAACCAAAAAGGGTTTCTAAAGCTCTTAGTGATCCAGCATGGGTAGAAGCAATGCAGGAGGAACTCCTACAGTTCAAACTGCAAAAGGTCTGGATTCTTGTGGATTTACCTAAAGGTCATAGAGAAATTGGTACAAAGTTGGGTATACACAAACAAGAAAGAATGTAAGGGGGATTGTCACTCAGAAAAAAGCAAGACTTGTTGCTCAAGGACATACTCAGAGAGGGCATAGACTAATGATGAAGTCTTAGCAACTGTGGCTAGATTGATCCATAAGAATATTCTTGCTTATGCTTCATATAAAGGATATTATGTCTACCAAATGGATGTCCAAAAGTGCTTTCATGTATGGTCAGATGTGAAGAGGAGGTCAATGTAAAGTCAACCTCCAGGTTTTTGAAGATCTGACCATCCTGATAAAGTCTATAAGGTAGTGAAGCGCATTATATGGACCTAGCATCAAGCACATGAGTCTTGGTATGACACTTTGGCTAATTATCTCTTGTCAATGTTTTTCAAAGAGGAAAGGTTTGACCAAACATTAGTCATCAACAGACAACAGGGACATATCTTGCATATTCAAAACTATATGGATGAACATTATCTTTGGAATCTGACAAAGAAGGAGTTATGTGATGAGTTTTTGGAGAAGCTTATGAAGTGATAAGTTTCAAATAAGGGTTCAAATAAGTGCTAAGGGAGAAACTTACCTTCATTTTAGGTTACAAGGTCCAACAGAAAAAGAAAAGGCAAATGAAATCAGTCAAGATAAATATGTTCCATGAGATTTTGATAAAGTACAACTACACAGATGTGAAGCCTGCCTCTACTCCAACAGATTTGGAAAAGCCATTGGTTCAAGATGGAGATGCTGTTGAGAACGAACCCATCTTTATAGACTCTGATAGGATACTTTGATGTACCATTACAACATCCAGGCCAGATATCAATGTTTGCTAGTCAGTGCATGTCAAGGTTTTCAGGTTTCTCACCAAAGACATCCCATCTTTTAGCTGTTAAGAGAATTTTTATTTAGCTACCTAAAGGAAAACCATCTTTTAGCTTTGTATCCTAAGGATTCTCATTGGAATTAAGTTGCTTATAAAAAAAAAAAAAACACTAACAGTGCTATGCTGCTGGAGCTACAAACACAAGATAGGAAGTCAACCACTAGAGGTTGTCAGTTTTTAGGAAATAGGCTGATCCCTTGGCAATGCAAGAAACAAACTATAGTTGCCACTTCTACAGCTGAGGCTGAATATGTGGCTGTTGCAAATTGTTGTGGACAGGTTCTCTGGATTCAAAAGCAACTGCTTTGACATGGTTACAATTACATGAATACTTGTTATTCTATATGACAATACAGTACTAGCTGCATAATAGAAAATCCTGTTCAACATTCTAAACAAAACATAAAGAGATTAACAATCATTTTATAAGAGACTTGCAATGCTAAAAAGTTGATTCAAATGCTAAGATGACACTTACGAACATAATATAGCAAGATCTTCTATAGTAAAGGATTTGATTGCTGTAGAATTAATACTTGGTCTCAAGTATTGGAATGAGCTCAATCCCTCATGCCTATATCTCTTGTTTGTGTTTTTGTAAGTTTGTATAAATGTTAAGTACTAGTTAAAGTCTTTAAATATAATACTGCTTGCAGATAAAATTAATACTGTGCTATTTATATTTAAAAACTGTTTTGTCAAAACTTAACTTATAGTTAGAACTCTGCAAGTATTTCTAGTCTCATTTTTAATCCAGTTAGTACCAATTTTAGTACTGCTAAACAATACAAATGGTTAGAATATGTTTTTCCTTGATTTGGAGCTACCTCTATTCAGATACGCAATGAAGAGTGAAATTGGTTTTCTCAATGGTTCATTATTTTGAGGGGAGGAAATGCTGTTTGTTCTTTCAAGTGTTGGTTTTAACACCTACGACTACAAATGAGTCATCAGATCACCATGTTATAGACATCACGAATTGACCTAGTCAGAGCAAACGGCTATAGGTAAAGACTGTCTCAACTCCGATGAAATTGAATAGTTTACTCAAAACAAAATGTTTATTCAATGCACCTTGTTTGTTAACAATGATGCATTGGTTAGTCTCCATAAGCAAACGGCTATTAGTAAAGACTACTCAAATCCGTTTATGGCTGATATTGCCAAAAAACTATACTTTTATGTGAATTTGTGAGAGAGCCAAAGAATAAAGAGAATTGGTGGGAGCTAAAACAGAAAGAGAGAGGTGTGAAAAAACAGCCAGAGTGTAAAGTGATTTAAAAGAATTGAGAGATGAAATGTGACTTAAAAACAAAAAGAGATTGGTGTGAGTTATTTTTGACAAAAACAAAACTTTGGAGTTTGTTACTATGCTTTTTGGGTGGAGAAGTTAATACTGCTAGGCTTAATTTAGTACTGCTAGACCAACTTTAGTACTGTGCGGATGACCGTTAGTACTGTTTGGGCCTAACAACTTTTTCATTAATTAATAGAGCCGTTTGAGAATATTTCCGCCAAATACCCTATGATATAGGGTTTTAGAATCAGTGTACTTTCGTGATCTTTCTATATATATTTGAATTTAATTCACGATAAACCTCAATTTCGTTTAGAGTCGGTTCAAACTATACTCTACGTTTCTTCTCTGATTTAAATCTCAATTAACTTTCTCTGACTTTCATATATTCATCCACGATCATATCCCACACGATTACTCATACTTTTATTCAAGGAAAATTTGGATTTTTGTGACAAGCACAACATGGTAGCGTTTTTAGAGAAATCTACAGGAAGTGCAGGGTTTCATCAATCACTCGATTTCCTAAATCGAAGGTCACATTTTTGCGCAAAATAATGTGGGTGGAGGTGGGGTGTTGGGGGGTGTGTGGAGGGGGGGATGTGTGGGTTGGTGGTGGGGGGGGGGGGGGGGTGTTGGGGGGGGGGTTGGGTGGGGTTGGGGATTGGCCTGGGGGGGGATAGGGAGTTGATGGGGGGGCCCCATTGAAAAGAGAACAAAATTTTGTAGAATCACAAAGAAGCCAAATTTTATATTTCCATTAATTAAATCAATTTTAAGTCTGCTGAAGCTACTACTTATGATAATGGTAGAAGTCTAGATTGCTAGCTACCCATAGATGGTCCACTCAATGTCTATCATCGAAGCAATCTTAAGACGACATAATCAAGTTGGATGAATCATGATGGTAATTACTTCTATATCCAACTCGAGATTTTTTGAGCAAATTGGCACTCATGGGATATCAGTGACTGATTCAATAATTTAAATTTTTAAAAGGGTAGCTTTTTCCCCTCAATAGAGGTTTCTTATTCACAATATACTTCATTGCTAAGCCCAAAGATGCCTGCTTGGAGCAGTTTAGTAGTAACATTGCAACTGCTGTTATCTGTTTAGCTACCAATAGGAAATTTAACTTTTCTAGGTTGATTTTGACAGATATCGGATGACACACAGAGATGGATCTCAGACATAACAGAAACACAAGTTTAGTTTTGGTGTTTACTGTTTGGATATTATGGTAATTTTTATGAATATTTGAATTTCAAAACTTTAAAAGGCTCGTTTTTGGATTTATTGGATTAAATGGTTACGAAGAAGGTTGTTTATCACTTATTTGACGGTGAAGTGGAATTATTTGGGTATGTGTTCTTATCATATCTCAAATAGATGGCTACATTTGGAGGTAACATGTTCGTGCGTTTAGAGCCTTGATGAAGAATGACGAATCGATATAGTGTGTGATCTAACTTAAGGTGCTGCAATGCTCACAATTTGCTATACAACATTGGTTATGTTGTCTCTAGAAGCTGAGATTTTGTCAAGAGCTTGCTGGTCTCCCAATACAAATGTTTTTGGGTATAACGTTGAAGTCACAAGATAGTACAAGATATAAGACGCAAGTTTGGGTTATTCTACTTTAGCATCAAATTGGTAATACATAGTTTTCTTCATCAATAATCATTACATAAAGCCTACAGAATTGAAAATTCAAGAAATGGTTAACATATGGGTTTCAGGGGAAGCTTAATGTTCTAAATGTTTAACCATTTATAAAGCTACAATCGAGGTGAAGGTTTTACTTACTGCTATCCTTTGTTACTACTACTAGGTGTAAGTTTCTACTGCTCAAGTTTATTTTTCCTTAAGTGGGCTAATGGAGGGCAATTGGTTCATTGGAATACTTGGATTAGTAGTGTGATAGTTGTTCGTAGTTGTAAAGATCAAATTTGCATACTTTAGTCCCCTATTTGATGATGACAAAAAGGGGAAGAGGATTTGATGATTTGCAACTTATAGAGCCTTGGTGGTATTGCATGAATTAAGGAGAAGTTTTATTCGTATAATAACTTCAGTAGAAGTTTGTGCATATTTGGTTTTGTCATTATCAACTAGGGGAAGATTGTTGGGAATTATATTTGAGTTGATAAGACAAAACATGAATGAAACAAGAAGGACTTAAAGAAAAGGACCTACATCGACAATAAGAGATTTTCTTCAAAGCAGGTGGTGTTATCTTTTACAAAAGATGGATAGATATCAGAAATACAAAAAGATATACTCAAGAAGAATAAATATTAAGATATTAAAAAATTTAGTTCCTATTGTATTTATATCTCCATTTGTAAGACATATCAACACCCTATAATAAAGAGCCAACATTGCCATAGGTTATAGGCATCCCGAAAAGTGTGGTACACAAAGTGTAGAAGATGTAAGACGTCTAGTATAGATTTAGCCTCAAGGTAATCAGGTTTCCTGAACCCCGATACAGTTTTATTTATGTAACCCGTAATTATACTAGATCAAATATAATAGGGGGTTTGGTGAATATTTGGTACAACTTTTGAATATCTTATGTTCTTAATTCCGCTATTGTTTTATCTCTTAATGCACATTGAAATTATCCAAGATAAAGGACTAAACAACCAGAGCTTATAACGATCCAACACTATCTTATATTTTATACATGTGGTATCAACTAGAAGAATCCAACAAGAAGAAATCTTTACTCACAATAGATGGCACCCTATTGCTCTTTCAGACTCTAAGGTAAATAATGACAAATCTTGCTCTAAAACTTGTCCTGACAAACTATGAAGCTCTAAAGAAACAATATGATGATTTACTTGTTAAATTAGATGATACTGGATTTTAAAGCAGCTGACATACAAAAGAGTTAGCGAACTTTACAAAACAAATTATTCAATATATATAGAACATGAAGTTACTTTTTCTGATTGGAAATTGCTTTACTCAAAAAGAAGAGTAGGTCATAAAGAATATCAGATGGGTTTACATATGGGAATGAAACTTGAAAAAGTTAAACAAGAAACAGGAGGGGTTAAGTTAAGATTACAAAGTTTTTATAAGTCTGCAAAGACTTAGAACAGCTGATAGCAAGTCCAGGATAAGCTGACAAGAGCAAAAAGGGTTTTGGTTATAATGCTGTCCCTCACACCGTCATCCTTTGAATCTTAAAGACCAACACCTTAGAGCCTTATGCTATTCAGGTTCCTTGAAGAATTCAAGAGAACCTGATGTTACTAGAGTAGAACCTAGGATTCTAGATTAAAGTCTACCACAGGTTGTGATAAAAGTCAGAAAATTCTAAAAGAATACTGATGTACTCTTTGGACAAACATCAAATTGACTGATACCAAACTAGCTCTTTTGAGTCTCCACTTAAGGTTGACAAAGATTGGAAAGAAAAGTTTTTCTATCCTGCTAATCATGTTAGGGAAGTAGAACCTAAGAAAGTTAGAGAGAATAATGATGCTCCAATTATTGAAGATTGGGTGTCAGATGATGAGGATGAAGTTGAGACTACTGTTGTGGTAAAGAAGAAGACTGTTATAAAAGTGGGGGGGGGGGGGGGGGGGGGGGGGGGGGGGGGGGGGGGGGGGGGGGGGGGGGGGGGGGGGGGGGAAAAAAAAAAAAAAAAAAACAAATTCCTACTAGCTGCTAAAATAGAAAAACCAGTTAAGAAGCAGTGAGATATGCCAAAGATGTACAGTCACAAAGACCTAGGTGAAACCAAAGGAACTGGAATTGTCAAAAATCAAAATCATTAGTATGTAACTTTGTGTTTAAAAACGAAGGCATTGTTTTATCTATGGAAGTTTTGATCACATACAATATAGCAGTCCTAACCAATAGAGGAAAAGAAAGTAAGTGAAATAATTAAAAAAAAAGGATAAATGACTACTTACTATTCTAAAACGTCTCATTCTAGTGCACACAAACAATGGCTCCAAGACATTCTTAATGAAGACTGGCCTAAAATCATGTGTAATGCTGCAAGGCTTTAATACTGTTAGGTCTGTTAACCTGAGTAGACCTTTTTAGTACTGCAAGTCCTTTTAATACGTTAGGCCTTCTTTCCTTCTCACCCCAGAATCAACATTCTTTGTGCTAGACCAGGACTATTTTTCAAAATCAAGCACAATCCACTTGTTCACATGCCCTTTTACAAGAGAACGACATTAACAAAAAGGATGTATTAATCAAAGGTTTAATGATGGTTATGGCTTTACATGTTGGGTTGGAAGGACCAAAGAACAGAGTAATAGAATCATGTCTCCAAAAACAACATTGCATCATCACTTTGAAGAGACTTAAATACATAGATAGCCAAGGAAGATTTCAAGTCATAAAAGGCTTGGGTTCCCATAAAGAGATGATCTCAATCCTTGTATCAGATGAGGCTTGAAGACAAATTTGAAGCAGACATAGCATACTTATGATGCAGAGATTCAGGGGAGGCATGAGCATGAACCAAAGTTTGATTATGATTTCAATACTGGTAATGTACCAGTTACTACTGTTGTGCAGAGTTAGTAATTGCCAGCCCTGAGATAAAACTGCTAGACAGCATAGTTAGATGGCAATGAACTTCTTAGAAGAACTTAATGCAGGCAGAAAAGATCCAAGAAGATGAAGTGTTTTAGAAGCATCAAGCATCCTTCTCCAGCAAAGACAAAGAGGTTTAATCTCAAAGAAACATGGAGTTTGAAGGGTAAATCACAAGTTTGGGAGGATTTGTTAGGAATAAACACTTTAGAGTTAGTTACTTGCTACGCTAATCAGTTATACTAGCTAGAAGAAAACAGTTGGTACAAGTATAGCTCAAGAATACAACTGCCAGTACAAAAACAGTCAGTTATTAATACTGCTAGCGTAAGTAGTACTTGGCATGTACTAATTTAAGACTAATGAAGAACTTACTACTGCTTGGTTATAAGAGTCCTTACTACTGCTGTGTCAAGATTACTGCTGTTGGTGAGAAAGTTTAATAGCTGCTGAAAAGTCTTCTTTTGTTTCAACTAAAGTTTTAAATGCTAATTGAACTGAAAGTTAATGCATGATATATCAAACAGAAGACTATGAAGTTAATGATGATGAAGAAATAATGCTAGGATTGAGAATATGACTAAATACTTAGGAAAGTTAAATAATATTTAGTCATGTATTTAATCATATTTTGACTAAATATTTAGGAAAGTATAGTAAGCACAATAGGACTACATTGGTGAATAAAAGGAGATCCAAGTAAAAGGTTTAAGAGACGCATAACATAGACACAATACGCTTAAGAGATAGAGAATACATCTTTTAAAGAAAGAATTGTAATAGCTTCAAGTTTGTAACCCTATACAAAACAAGAGTACACTGTATATCAATAATATTGAAGCATTTGTGATATATACATAGTTGTACTCGTTTCCATTGCTATCTACTTCTAGAGTATCAAGTGTAGATTCCGCATACACTTTGATATACAAACAAAGTCTCAACTATTGTTATTTTGGATTCATCCAAGGTAACAAACACTTTACTACGTAAAGAATCGATCAAGGCGTGGGATCAACAAACCAAAAGCCCAATTTCAAAATCATATAACCCGGGTCAACATAAAATTCAAACCCACAATCAAAACAAACACTGTACATCTCTCTCATTTCACCCTTTCCCTCCATTTTCACTTTTACTCACACGCACAGGGTAAAATCAACTCAACCAATCCCCACGCCCGTCAAAAGTGTTTTCTAGAAGCTCAAATGACATAAGCAATGACTTTTTCGTTAGTCCCAGCATGCAATTCCATTGCCCAATCATTGAGTGAAAGGGACGAGGGTACTCAAATCAAGGGCCAAGATGATTGCGTGAGAATGAAGCAAGATTAAAGGGATGAGATTGAAGAGAGAGGAGCGTTTTAGGGTCCTAGAACCTTCACCTCAGCCCTATAAATAGGGCTCTCCTCACACACAGACGATGGTCTAATTTTTCTAGCTTATTGTCTAGCTTAGCTTATTGTATTTAGCTTATCGTTTTTAAATTGATGTATTTTTTCCGTTTGAAAAAGTTTGTAACTCGGTTTGAATAAACAATAAAAATTTATGTTGTTTAAACATGTTTTTTACTTATTGGCTCCTTTAACCTAGAATAAGCTCATTTTAATCTAATTAGCTCAATAACTCTTAGGTAATTCTCATAACTATTTAAACTCAATTACAGCCTTCAAAAGCTTAACTGATGCTTATAATTCTCAACATCTTTCCCTAAATATAACCTCAGCATTAAATGGAAGTGAAGCCAAATTTTGGAGAGTGCTCATGACCCCAACCAGCTTATCCTAGATAAGCTGGAGCTTGTAGATCTAGGCTCCTTAAGAGCTTATTGATCCCTGTTTGGCTGGGATCAAGGTACACGTCTAATATCACTTTTATTTTAGCTCTAAACTGCTTATTGCTTATTTCTGCTTATCTAGTGCTTATTAACTGTTTAAATATGCTTATATCAGCTTATTTGTGTCTTTAGATGTTACTTAATGCTTATTTGTAGTTTTAATTTCATTAGCTAAAGTTTATATATAAATCTGTCATAAAAACCAAAAATATTAGCATAATCTTATAGCTTATTGTTACAGCTTGTTTGAATGTTGAAATTTGCTAAATAGGTCTTTTATAAGCTTGTCACTATCTGGTATATCTTATCTAAGCTTTAATTCTTAGTTTTATAAGCTAAAAATGATTTTAAGCTATCTTAAGGAGTGTTTGGCACAAGACAGCACTAACTTGAGTTAGTGCTGTCAAGAGCCTTTTGGTTCTTTAGATCAAGTTTAAGCATCAAATTTAAGTTTATAAGATAAGGATTTAAGGTTTTTGCTTGGCTTAAACAGGTTTTAATAAGTTTGTGTGATAGTAGTTGCTTGAATCTGAGTTCATAAGCTCGGATTTATAGCATTTTGTGCTTAGATCTGTTCTAAGTTGCTGTTGTTGATCAATTGCTCTTATTTTGGTGTTTAATTGGTGTAGTAATCAAGTCCTGTTAAGGTTTGCATTTGTTGGAACTTGAGTTTTGGCAAAATTATTTATGTCTACAGCATTAGATAGCAAATCTGCCTTATAGCCTTTTCATCTAAAATTTGAGGGAGTATAGTTAGATTTTAGGATTAAAAAATTGTTGCAAACAATTAGTTTTTTTCATATGTCATATGTTTTGATCAGTAGGGCTTATTTTTAGGTTTCAAAGCTTTGTTTTCATATCTGTTTTTAGGCCTGCAATTTTGACTTTAAAGTTTTAATAAAAAATTAAAAAAACTAAAAATAGTGTAAACTGCCTGAGCAGCTTTTTCTTTCATCCTTTTCTTATCTTATTTGATTTTCAAAATGTTTTTTGATTGTGTATTAAATAGATTATAACATGATCTTTAAGGTTTTCAAGTCAAATTAAGCCATATGGATCCATCTAGATGGCATAAAAAATAAGCACAAAGTCCTTTTGGCTGTTTGGTTAACAGGTATTTATAAAAGTGCTTATTTGCTATTCTTAGCTAATGGCTTATTAGTTTGCATTAAATTTTGTTACAGTCTGCTTAATTAAGGGCGGTAGAGTTTGTCTGTTTATTTTGCATATTATGCTTTTCACATTGCTTATGTATCAAAAATCCAAATAAGTTTTTGCTTATATGTCATTTAATTTAGATTTAATCTGTCACTTAAAGTTAGCTTAAATCTAGCTATTTGAAGTTTTAGAAAAAGTTTCAGTTTATAAAAATGCTTATTTTTCATTAGTTCCCTTTGATTTGTGTAATAATTTATAGGGAAATTGATAGCTAATGTATATGAAATGATTGTAACGGCTTCAACACAGGCAACCTGATTAATATATGTAAAGTCATAGTTTGATTGAGTATATAAGTTTTTGGATATTGATGTTGATTTTGATATAAAAATTATCATAACACCGTTCGGGCCATCATAGTTCAGAAGTCATTCAGTAAACGTTTGTGGAGCTAGGGCACTTTAAATCGTAAACCCAACAACTCAAACAGAACTTAATACCAAGATGAAACTTCTTAATATGAAGCTCCCTAGTATTGTGGTATGATATAGATCCGGGACATGATTTTTGAAAACACATTAATGATGAATGATATAATGATTAGAACATAAGCAGTTTTAAGCATTTTATTCAATATCTGGAGATGTTAAGCACGAGAAGCGTTAATTAAAGTTATGTCATATAATGTTTTGGATATGATTTTATACTTTTTCAAAATGTTACATTTTAGACCCTAGGGTTCTGGGAAATTGCAAATAGACCCCTGAGGTTTGCACTTTTACAAGTTTGGTCCTTCAACTTTAAAAGATATACCATGTAAACCTTGTACTTTGAAAAGTAACATAATAGACCCCTATAGTTATAACTTTGATAAAATGACATATTCAGCCCCGTTAGTTATAAGTTTCAGAAAGTTACGATATAGACCCCTTGCATGGATTATAATTACAAAACATGTCCAAATTGCCATGCAAGCTTATTTTAACATTTCAAAAGATATTTATAAGTTATAATAAACTAAAATATAAAGATTTAACACAACACAAGTTTAATTTAACGATTCGTTAAGCTAGGAAGTAAAACGGGTCAAATTAGGGTTTTAAAATAAAAACGCGCGGGTTTTAAGATTAAATTCTTTCATGACTTATCAAAGCACTTATTTTAACATTATATAAGCTTATTAGGATAGATTATAACAATAATTTACAAGTTTGGCTCATTGTTTAAGTAAAAACATGAAATTAGGGTTTCGGGTGTACGGTTTTGGATCAAAAAGGTATAACACATAGGTTTTTGAGTTCAAAGCTTTATATTATGATTTTAGCAAGATCATATGAACATTATAACATTATAAAAGCAGATCATAAGATTAGAGAACTTGGTCTTGAGCTTATAGCTTAGAAACGAGTCAGAATCATGACTTTCGGCTTCGTACACCTAGAATAACGACTCTCGGGCTTCGTTTCTTGGTTTATTTTGCTTCCTTTCTGTACTTGATCCTTCTTAAGATCACTTAGGATCTATTATAGCAAGGGATTGTGATTGCAAGTTTTATACACGTAAAATATTTATAAAATATTATACTTCAAAGAGAAATTAAGAAAATTCCCTAAGGAAAATTCACTCTCAAAAATATATATATATAATAATATATAATACGTATATTAAACCGGGAAAATATGATCACCCGGGTCGTTTCCCCAACGACTAGTGAAATTGAATCCTCGTTTAAGTCCGGATTATGATTTTAATAAGCAAATAGATGATTTGATTTATCTAAAGCAACAATTAAAATGGACAATTAAAAACAATTAAACTAATACGGGAAACAAATAAAACGTGACAAATAAGCAAGCCTACTAATTTTAAACCCTAAAAATGTAAACTAAATTTCTAAACCTAAATTAAGATAAAAGAAAATTTTAGGAAAAAGAAAAACATTTTTTAAGATTATTTTTGAATTTTTTTTTATTAATTAAAAACTATTTAATTCTAATTAAATCCTAAAAATTATGAAAAGTAGCAAAATAGTTGAAATTATATTTTTCCTAAGTAAAATAAGTAAAAAGAAAATTTTAGAAAAAGAAATTACTATTTTTGGCTTTTTAGATTAAAAGATATGATTTTTCTAAAATTTAAACTAATTAAAAACTATAAAAATAATAAAACTATTAAAAATAAAGTCCTAAAAATTTTATAAAATTTACACTAAATAAAGAAAGTGTGCAGAAAATTACTAAAAATAAAAGACCTAATTTTTAACTTTTTATAAAAGATTAATTAAACTAATTAAAACTAACCCTAATTATTAATTAAAATTAATTAAAAACTAACTTAGGGACTAACTGTGTTAAAGTCTTAAGGACTAACGGGGTTAAAACACTTAACGGGTAAGGATTAACTAAGAAACAACTAAAACAGAAAAAATTACAAGAATGGTCCCTGAGTTCCTACCCCGACAACAAACTAAGTCCAAATAAGCCTTAAAATAAGATGAGAACTAAAAGTGTTTTTTAGGAAAAACTTAAAAGAGAGAAGTTGTAGAACAGCTTGAGGAGAACAACTTTAATGAAATGACTTATACCTAAAAGCCACAATTAAGCTCAATAAGATCTTATTTTTCAGCTGACCTCAGAAAGTGGGGTTTAACCCTTGGTTTTAGAAAATAAGCTATAAAAAACTCAACACTAGTTCAAAATGTAAAAGGAAAGAAGTTCTAATGAGCTGATGATGTGCTTAACCTAAAAATGAAAAGATAATAGAGCTTAAGGTACTTTTAGACTACTGAAAATGAGGAGGAAACAAGCAAACTCAGAAAATAAGGCATTTAGCACAAAAACCAAATAAGCTAAAAACTTTTAATAAGCTAAACTAGACTCAGACTATAAGCTTAAAGGAACTTGTTAAACTGACTATTAAATAACTATCTAATTAAGCTATAAAAAACTAGTATATTAAGCTAAATTTAGCAAATTAAGAATCTACTTAAGTGACCTACTTTCTAGATTTTTAAGTGACTTTTAAAAGTAAAATAAAGCTAGATTATTAAGCTGAAAATTTAAAATGAGTAATGATTTATGCTAAGCTATATGTTTACTAAAGTTAAGCTAAAATTAAAATCCTAACTCCTATAATAGCTAAGCTAATTATAAACCTAAAGTTCAGCAGTACTAACTAACTTAGTACTGCTGATGCAAAAGTCTTTTAACAGCTGAATTTAAACTATGCTAATAAGCTAGAAAATGCTATTTAAGTCTTATTCTATATTAAGCTATAAATAGACTTAATCCTACTTGAATTTAAAAGCCTAAATCCTACTTTTACTTAACTAAGTACTAAGCTAAAAGTGACAGCAGTACTAACTTAAAGTTAGTACTGCTACACTTTGCTCAAGTGTAAACTAAGAGTGCAGGTTACCAAAAAGGTAAACCTGCACTTGAATACACTCTAATAGGGTGTATAAACACAATGCAAGCAAGATCTAAGCCTTGGAGGGCTTAGATCAAAAATTTCTCAAGTGAATTTAAGAGAAAATGTACCCTGGTGCAGGTACAAAGATAATAAGCCATATCTTTTTGAAAAATTTAAAGCAAACTAAAAAAACCCTTTAAAACTCTTAAACTACGGATTTTAAATGAAACTCAACTGACTAAAAAAAATTGCAATCCTAATTTGACTTTGAGGTAAAACTCACTTAATCCAAACACTAAAAAGTAATAAACCCTTTTATGTGATTGACAGAATTTAAAAACTTATGAAATGAAAATCTATTTATCAAAAGCTTAAGACCAGATTATGCAAAGTTTATATTATCCCTAATAAGCATGAATTAACAACTAAATAAGCAGTAATCTAAGATTTAAGCTAATTTACATGTTTTTGGTTTTTTCAAGGTTTTTTAGACAAATATATGTAAATCTATGATTCAAACTAAGAAAGTTAAAAACAGATAAACAACTATGATGATAAAGCTAGATAAAAACTTAAATAGACACTAATACGCAAAGAGATTAAGCAAATAAGCAATGATAAGCATATAAGTTATAACTAAGCAATTCAAACTGAAATTATAGAAAAATGAAAAGAGAAACTTACTTGAACCTTTAGCTAAACAAAAGGGACCAATAATGGCAGCTACAAGCTCCCTAGCTTATTAATAAGCTAGGGTATAAGTCCTTAGGAGCTCATCCATTTTAAGCTCCCCTTCCAAAAGCTTTTAATCAAAATAAGACAAAGAACTTTAGGCTGGTTTAACAATTTAAATATAATAAGATCTAATTTAGCTCAATTATAAGCTTATAGACTCACAAGAGCTTAAATGAGCTTATGACAGGCTTATGAGAAGTAGCTTAATATTTGAGAATTTAAATGAGAGCTTAAGAGTGAGATTTAAAAGCTTTAAAACTGAATTTCATTAATAGATGAAACTGATTACATCGCTTAAAAAGGAGATTACAAAACATTTAAGGAAAATTACATTTAAGTAAAAATACGAAGTTAAGCTAGACTAAAATTACTAAAAACCTCTCTCTTGTGTGTGTGAGAGGTGTGTGCTATTTATAGCCATTTGGGATGCTTCCGCAGATCCTATGCCTTGCTTTTCAATCCGTAATCTCACCAATCATTTCTTCAATCATTTGAGCATCAATTGTGGCCGTTTGATCATTGTGTGGATACCTGAAGATTGCCAGCGTGTCATTCCTTTTTGGATGTCATTGTGTTTCTTTTGTGAGTGTTTTAGCACAAAAACCCACTATTATTTGTGCTTTCCCATAACGACGTGTCCTTTGGTTTGATAATAATTGAGAGCCCTTTGATAAAGACTGATTGACCCTGCCATCTTGCTTACGAGCTCAAGGAATTGACGTAGGACCCTTTATCTCCAACCCTTTGATTTCCATTTGCCCCTTGTTTTAACTGAGCTAGTAAAATGAGAGTGATGATGAATAGTAAAAAGCTTCGCGCTCATTTTTTACAGTTAAAACTGTTATTACTTTGGGGAAATTGCAATTCAAGCCCCTCTCTTTCCTTTCTCCCTTTCTAGTTATAAACTAGATTGGGAAATTGCAAGATAGGTCCTTGGAGTTTATAAAAAGATAAGTCGGTTAGGGATTTGGGCTTTAGGATCCGGGTACGGCCCAATTAGAGGTGAGGGGCTATTTTTTGTATTTTTGTGAAACTTTGAGGGCTAAAATGGAATATTGTGGGATTTGTTGACTTTTGTTGACCAATGATTGACTTTTCTTTGACTAGATTTGACTGAGGCTTGACTTTTCTGGCTTCGGCTTTGATTCTTTGGCTTCTTTTTGTACTCTTCTGATTCTCGTGTCCGTGCTTGCTCGTTTTTGACTGTTTTCTTATGATTTTTGATTTATCCGTACCTGCACACACAAAACACAAATACAAGCATATTTTTGCCATTTTTGGTCTGTTTTGGGTTTATTTAGGTTATTTTAGGTACAAACGGATATGTGTATTCTACACTTATCAAAATTCCCCAAACTAAACGATTGTGTGTCCTCACGCAATATCACATGCCTTATAACCAAATACCTCGAAACTTCCCCAAACTAAACCTTTGAAAAGTAGCAAAGATTTTTGTTGAGAGAGATAAGAGATCACAAGTTATAAAACACCCGATTTCCCATTTTCAAAGATTTTTCTCTTTTTATGATTTTTCTTGATAATTAACTACCTAACTACAACTTATTTGTGTTGACATAATGTATTGTGACATAATGTATTTTTTTCATTACTTATAGTAACTTTTAGGATCATAGAACAAAAAGCACAATTAAGTGTCTAAAAGATAACTTCATCATTCCCGATTTTTCACTTTTCCCATGCTAAGCTTAAAAATAAGATCACTGCTAATTACGAACTAAGATGCTAAGACTACTTATAATTACAACTTGTGAATTCCTCTTCCCGACATAAATCATAAATTTAGGTGTGTGTGTTCAAATTAATTTAAACCATTAAATCCACATATTAGATAGTTGAAATCCGACCAAGCTTTACACATGGGCCTTTTGGGCTAATATGTTAATCACTTAGTAGAATCACAACTCAAAGCAAACAAAAACCTACTTAGCTAAGACATCGTTGGTTCACTTGTCCCATGTATGACTTTCTTCTCTAGCGATCCCACCGTCATCGGGTAAGTGCTAAGGCTTTTGACACCCCATCCGGAGAATACTAACCGAAACGCATGAACTTCCGATGAAAAAGCTTTGTAGACTTTTGCAAACCTTAATTCAAAAGAAGAATACCTTGGTTTTAGAAAATGAAGCTTTTACTATTTATTTTCTATCTTTGCAACATTTTTATAACTATTCACATTATTAGGCTAGGAATTGGTATCACTTTTCTTTCAACGACACATCGGCCTCGCCTCCGACAAGAGCTCGCGTACTTATTATGATACAATCCCTAAATATACACCCTCCATCCTTTCTTTCGATGTCACATCGGGAGCGAACCGACAAATGCCCATGTACTTTATTGCGATGGAGTTTGTATATTATTTATTAACACTTAAGGATTTATAACTTGCATCCTTTTTATTCACTAATTACATCTTTATAGATTATTTATTTATTTATTTATTTTTATTTTTTTTATTTTTATTTTTTTTATTTATTTTTTTTATTTTTTTAAAATACATTATTTTTGCAAATAGAAAAATTTCGTTTTAGAAAACCAAGGTATAAATTTGAACTAAAATTCTTATTTACAAATGATGTCGACTTCATCGATAAAGCTTTTTCTCTAAATATGTTGATTAGACTTTTAAGAGTAAAACTCTAATTTGTAGAAATCAAAGAGAACACGTATAATTAATCATTTTAAGAACTCCGGGGAAGAAAAATCACAAGTAATTTATACATATGAGCTTGAAAGAAAACCAACTATTCTACGTTTAATATCATGACTTATAAATAACACTATCATTTCTCATTCTTTACAAAAGGACATTTGCAAATACTTAGCCATATAAAATCCAACTCGGCATATTTAAAATCTACTTGAGATTAGCACAAGTTTTCATTTACTAACGATTCAAGTCTAGCATGTTTAAAGTCTACGTGAGACTAGCACAAACTATCATCATTAATTGTTAAGGGAGAAAGCTAGAACTCTACACGTACGATCGGGTCAAAAATTACTTTTTATTCTTACCAACGGAAAACCTGCATTTGTGTCTTAACACTTATATATATATAATTTTTTTTAACATATTTAAAATAACAAGACTGAAAAATTTAAATTTTTTTGCTATTTTTGTGGGAAAACGGGTACGTGAAAACAATAAGCAAGTAACATCAAATCGATAGATTCCCTTCCCCAAACTAAAACGAAACATTGTCCTCAATGTTTAAAGTCGGGTCTCTACAAAAATCTAAGCCGTTTATGAAGTATGCAAAGATAAACGTTAATCGATAAGATGAAAGGATATCAGATCTCCCCAAACTAATTTCACACAAAGGATGAGAAGCTCGAGTCGAACAGAAAAAAAAAATCAACCGGACATGAGAGGCTTCAAAGAATTTGTTGGGTCGATCCTACAAAATCACAATAAACAAGCAACAAACATTGAGAAATCGGAGAGAGTACAAGCCTCTCTCAACACAACACATTTGATAATAGAAATTAGAAAGAAAATTGAAAGGATAGGCATGGGGTGAACTCCCATGAAGCGGCTTGTTTTTGGTCACCGAGTCGCAAGCTCGACTCGATCCCTGAATTAAGTTGTCCTTAGGGAGAGCAATACGTAAAACAAGAAACTTCCATTGAAAATGCCACTGGATTATGAAACGTGACGATGCCGGGATCAAAAACAAAATTCTCACTCCTAAAGGAGAAAATCAAAGGAGATTCCTTGGTGTAAG
>BQNB010028271.1:0-52447 GCA_026074375.1 Tanacetum coccineum | reverse complement strand
TCAAAGGTGCACGGTAGCTCTCTAGAAAACGCAGAAAGAAGCGGAGGAGCGGGTAAGAGCGAAGCATTTTAAAAACCTTCTCCTTTCGGGTCGAAGTTCGTAGGATCAACCCTCCTTATACCTCTCTTATAGTTTGTTAATCTAAAGGTGAGCCGATTTAACAATAGACAACGCGATTTATTTTTTGGTATTTTAAATACTTTAGGAAAGTATTTTTGGTGTTTAATAAATCCACAAAAATAAATCGAGAAAAATAAAATATTTTTTGTATTTTTTTAGTTTTATATAAAAGAAAATGAAAAATAATAAAAAAATGTAAAATATATATTCACAAAAAAACGATAACTTCATGGGGAAGGGTCTTCAATGCACTAATCTTCAAACTTTAGCGCGATATTCGTTTCACACTTCCCCGAAAACGGCGCCAAAAATTGTTTCGCGTTCAATTATAGTGTATATATATATAGGATAAGGATCCTCTCATGTTTATTTGAACATGAGAGGTAATGTTCTGCTTTATGTGATTGTACATTTAATTAAAATAATCAAATGTACAATCAGATAAAGCAAAACATTACCTCTCATGTTCAAATGAACATGAGAGGATCTTTTTCCATATATATAATATAAGCAAATAGGTGAATTACTCTTGTGAAAGAGTAATAAGCTAATCACTAATAAAATATATTTCCAAAAAGTATTGATGAGAAAATTACCCTTAGGAAAGGATAAAGTTCAAATCGTTCCCGAGTCGTTTTCCCAACGAAGCGTGAATTTTTAGGTAGTTTCAAAATAAATTGTATCATTTATTTTAGGGAGTTTCAAAAGTGTTAATCAATATATGGATATACAATCAATACAAAATCAATCATAGCATTTATTTCAAAGATATTTATAAAAAATATGAGAGATTTATACCAAAAAAGAACAAATATGTTCTAAATAAAAAAAACATACATGTTTTACAAATACAACATACATGTTTCTCTCATTATAAACCATTTATGTTTCATAATTAAAAAGAACAAAAATGTTCCAAAATAAAAAAACATTCATGTTTTTTGATAAAACATACATGTTTCATAAAAAACATACATGTATCTCAATTAAAGTAACATACATGTTTCTTAAAAAACACCCTTTAATTGAAACCACAATTATAAAACATGTATGTAAATCGTGTTATTTATTATCAAAGAATAAATTGTATTTATTATTAGAGAATAAATCGAATCATTTATTTTAAGGAGTACAATCAATACAAAATAAATCTGGAAATACATTTAATATCATTAATTATCAAAGAATAAATGGTATCATTTATTTTAAAAAGTAGTTTTTTAAAAGTGTTAATCTAAATCTGGTATGCAATCGTACAAAATATACGTGTCATTTTATTATAAGGAAGTTTCAAATTTGACCAAAATTGTGTTTATATCTTAAATACCTAAAATATCCTTAGATAATAAAACTGAATTAAAAAATAAAAAATAATTTATTAATTCTGATTGGTCTTATAAATAGATTATCGACAAAGTTCTGCACTAAAATAAGATTCTCAAATATAACACTCACTATATATATAATATAATATATAATCTATATATATAAATATAAATATATATATATATATATAATATATATATATATATATATATAATATATATATATATATATATATATATATATATATATATATAATCTAGTTAAAATGGTGTAGGTGCTTAAAGTTGTTAAAGTGAGAAGCAATAAAAATTAGACAAATGTCACATTATTTAATTAGTTGTTGGTCCGTGTACGATTTGTTGGTTCGTGTATGAGTTGTTGGAGGTTTTGGTTCGTGTACGAGCAATTGGTTCGCGATTTTTAGTAATACAAGTTTCTTTTGTATCAGAGTGTTTTATCAATTAGTTTTATTTGGAGCATTTTCTATTTGTTACTCGGATGGAACTTGTAATGAGTGGTATCATTCAATTTGCGAATAAAATGTATATTTCTATTAATAGTCTTTTTTGAAGCAAAATTATGTATCATATGTATCACTATAAAACTAATGAGCGTATCAAGTTTTTTTGTGGTTGTACATCAATTTTTATGTATAAGATTTAATTTTAAAGTATACACAATATTAATTAAAATCACATATTAGATTAATAGATTCAAATGGCTAATATCCACTTTTTATTTAACAGACTTAAGCTACTACACTACATAATTCTTTCTCCTATATAAATATATATAATATATATATATTTATTTATATATATAGTGAGACATTCTTTTTCCAAACATTATTAGTGCGAGAACTGACAGAACCACCAAAAACATGCATGCACGCCTTCAATAATTGTATTTTTTGCACATATGTTCTAAAAACAACATATATGTTTAAAAAAACATAGTTGTTCTAAATAATTTGATAAGAAATTAGAAATACAAAAGTTTTCTTTGAAGGTGTGCATGTATGTTCTTATAAGGCGTGCTACAACAATATTGCGGCCGTGTGTAAGGTTTTTGTGAAAGAAGAGGAAGATTTCATGATGATACTGAAAAAGATAAGTGGATTCTTACGATTATTGATGATTTTCATGTATTTTTTTTATTTTTAAAAGGCGTGCATGTATGTTTTTTGTGGTTCTGTCAGTTCTCGCACTAAGAATGGTTCTGAAAAGAAAGTCCCCCTATATATGTATATATATATATATATGTATATATATATATATATATACATATATATATATATTCGGTTCGATCGGTTCTGTTTACCTTTTGCCAAAACCTTATCCAAATCGAAAACCGGATATCTAACTAGATTCGATTTGGTTTTGACACATTAGGCTGAGTTTTTTTGTTTCGATTACGGTTACGGTTTTCTGTTCCTGTAAGTATTGCCTAATTTTAAATAAATACATTTATCAGGCTCTTTGGGAATATTTTAATTTTAAATGACATCCGGGTTCGACCCGGTCCGAGCCGCTCACCTCACAGCCAACCCGTTCCTGACCCGCCTCCAACCCGACCACCGTTCTTTTAATAAACCTCGGATGCATTTAACCAACCCACCACGTGTTGTATCCTCGATTCTTCTTCCACACACCGCACATACTCTCTTTCTCTCTCTCTCTAAAAAAACATATTCAGATCCATCTTCAACATCTCTAAAAAACATATCCAGATCCATCTTCAACACAAAGGATATCAAATTCTGACTTTGTAGGTATGTGTTTTATAAGATTCAGACTTTCTTTTGATTTTGAGGGAAAATTAATTTTAATTATACCATAAAAACAGTTTTAGAAACAAGATGGATTAGGATTTTTATTTTGTATAAAGCCTTTGTTTTTTGCTGATGGTTTTCTTCAAATTATAAAGGTGGCTAGTGGATTAGGGTTTGGTTGAAGTGGTGGCGTGTGGTGTTGGTGAAGCGGCGGATGTGGTAAGCGTTTTCTATATCTTTTCGATTGTATGTAATTGATTTTTCTACATATTTTGACATTAGGGTTTTGTCAGAAATTTGGGGTTTTGTTAGTTTATGATTCTAACTATTAGGATAAACTGATGGTAGCAGTATTATACATTTATTTGTTTTAGGTTCATGTTTTGCATTTAAATTAAAATCCTAATGTACTGATGTTGCTACCACTGTTGAAGTGATTTTTTTTCCTGCTTAATGTTGTCCAGGAACATCATCGAATGTGCGTGGAACCTCTTCGAGTTTTTCCTGCTTAATGTTGATTCTTATGGGTTTTGAATGCAGCGTGAGTCTGATGCGTGGAATGTGAGGACATGGTGTTCCACTGACTGTACAGATACCACGACGTCGAGATGAGCCACATTTTGCCTAGCCAGTCCACATACTCCATCTTTTTTGACACCAAAGGTGAAGGCTTTCTTTCTTTTCGCTTTTCATGATGCACGTATTGTGTTTGAAGAAATACTATGTGTGTAAGAAATCATTTGATTGTAATTATAGTGAAAGCATGAAATTTTGCATTTTTTATGGAAGTGTGTTAAAACGAGTATATGATGGAGTAGAACCACTTTATTTAAATACTGCTTAGTGTTATGATTTTGGAACTTAAGGGTTTATAATTACTGTTTATTGTAATAGGATTCGACTGGGAAAGAAGGTTGTTTGGACTGAGTTATATGCATATGGGATTTGAGAAGACGTGGTACGATGTGCTGACGTATGTGTATGTGTCATTTGATGTTTATGGTAGCAGCAGTAGCGAAAGCACTTCCCTTCCAAGTAATTAAATTCATTTTCAAACAAACAAACTTTTTATTAAATCGTTCTCGTGTTTCATAGAATATGTAGGGCCTTTAACTTCTACGGATTTGAATGGATTTTCGTCGGAAGGTCTGAGGGTTATCGATTAATGCGTGTCGCTTACAAGGTTTAGACCAGCGCAAAAGAGCACGTCAAAGCTCTCAAGCAAGACCACCAACAAATGAAGCAGGTACCTCAAAAAGAGTTCGACGGCCTCCTGTAACGGGAAGAGTTACCTCTGATGGACATTCAAATCGATTACCACCTGTAGTTTAATTTGTCAATACAAAGGGCTGTATTTCTGGTCACAGTGCAGGTAAACATCTCCTTTACATCTTATCATAATTATATTACTTAGTTCTTAGGTTTCGTGATGCGTGTTTGTAATTCTCGATTTTTTTAGGTAATATATGAGTTTAATTTATTAAATGTTAACGTGATACAAGGTATAAAACGGGAGAACACTGATCTTTTAATATGCTGAATCACATTGAAATATCTTGCTGCAAAAGTGGTAAGCGTTGGAATTGGTGATACTACTGAACCCATTCGAGAAGTCATCACTTCTGATATGACTGAGGTATGATTTCAGTTTGTTTTACTTTATTTTCTTTATTAGTTTTTGGTGGTTTTAAAAAAATTAAACTCTGTTAAACAGCAAATGTGGAAGAAATTTGCAAATTCTTAAAATCAAAAGTTTTTGGACCCAAACGACTCTCACTAGGGATGGAGTTAGCTAGAACATTTGACGGTTGTCTATCCCCGGAAGATATGCCAAAGATCGTAAAAGAGGTATGTCTTAGTGATGATTATAAGCCAGCTGTAAAAGGTATGCTAATGATCACAGCGGAGGTATGTCTTTGTGTTTTCTGTCTACTTGTTTACATGGTATTTAGGGAGTTGAGGATCTCATTTGTCTAATCCACAACTAGAAACATCGGTGCTTTCTATCAGGTTATTATAATTTAGTCCTTCTTAAAGAGATTATGTATTTCTTCTACCCTAATTTGTCATTTTACTTAACCTAATGGAACATGTAAATTACAGCCTTAATATATGGTTAATGATCTACATGACTTCTGTTGGTCTAAGTGGTGAAAACATCCGGAACGCTCGCATCTCCGAAAACCATGTCCTTTCTTCATAACTCATTATATATCTTTCTTTATATTAGTTTTAGCAAAAAATAGACACCTTTAAAGAAGTAATTTTAGTTTTAGCAAAAAAATAGACACTTTTAAATAAGCACTTCTTACTTGCTTATCATAATCTGCTTATTTGTCCTAAAGACAAGCAAAAATAGTTTGGTTAACAGAAACATAAATATGAGCAGAAAAGTAAAAAAAATCAATCCCAAACACCCCCAAGTTAGAAAATGAAAACTTGCATTAAGGGTAGAATATATCGTTGTTGAAATACGTATATACTTTGTTCAGCGGTATAGTTAGATCAGGATTTACGTATGTCAAAAGTTTCATGGGACTTTTTTGATGTTTGCATTATGGTTTATTTCAGGCTGAAAAGTCATTTATACCAATATTTTTGTAAATGTTTTATCATGTGTATCAACTTGATAATGATGAAGCTCATAGAGCGTCCAAACGTGTATAAGGTGTGAAAATGGACTTAGGGAAGGTGTACCTATGTATTAATATAGTTTAACCTGTATGTCCTGCTAACATTCATCTCTTTTTATGTGGTTAATGTATGCTACTTACGTTTTCTTATTGAAGTCAGTCGAAAATTTTATCATTGCATAATGCTGATTATTTCTTGTATTTTTTTTCAGGGTGCAACAACATCAGTATATAACCGAATTGGTTGACTAGGAGCATAAAAACGTTCAAGATATATACCATGCAAGGTGAAAATCGCAAAGCATGCTTTGGATGGTCACAAAGTTGCTCTAACGATCCACAAAAACTTGAGACGAAGGAACATGAACATTGCATAAAAGTGTAAAAGGTATGTTAAAAATGTTTTCCGATTCCTCCTGTTTAATAGTTATTTTTTACTTATATATCTAAGTCATCAAACCTGTAGTTAATGCAAATCTGATAAAGAAGTTGAGTGGGACTGAGATCTCAGAGCACATGATTGAAACATGCATGCCGAAGCCACATGATGCAATAGTCACAAGGATGATCTTCAAGCCTTCTTCGGATGATGTCAAATTTGAAATTTTTTGCTCTGCAGAGAACCCGATCGTATATAGTGCAGTAGCTTGGTAAATCCGAGGTCGTCCCAAGAGCTAAGGTTAAATAGTTTAATTTGATTGTTGTCACGATTAAAAATGGTTTTAAGATTGATTTAAAGAATTACGGAAAAGTAAATGCAATAAAATAAATAGATAGAAGATATCAGAGAGAAAAGCAGCTAACACTAGCCTTTTCATACCAATTGTTATATATATTTTCCTGTGCAATGTTCAATTATAAGTTCCATCAGTGGTTCTAAAGTCGACAGACCCGAATTTTCATTTAAGGTCGGTCCTATGCTTACTCTGCGATCCCACATTCCCCTACGATCACACAATCAGGGCATCCAAGCTTGCAGTGGTTACCCTTAAGACCAATTTATAATCTAAACCGATTATTAACCCTCTCTGAAAGAGTTTCCATACTTTTTAAGTATTTAATGTGACAAATGCGGTAATTTGGTTAATTCCTACACTAGGGATAGATGTCAAGCTACCCTAGTACCTCACTAATCCCAAGTTCAACATGGTAAGTCTAATATCATGATTAATAAGATCTAAGCCACCCTCTATACTACCAAAACATGGGGATCAATGAAAGGCTATAAGGATATCTAACAGAACCATAATTAAACAGGAAATCTAAGGAAAACTAGAAGGGGGTTGAATAGTTTACCGCTTTTTAATTTAATGTTTAGTTTGATTGTAAAAAGTTAGATTTGACTTTATGTGAATTCACAATGTGCACAATATGAACAATTTAACTAATCAAATAAGTAATGACAAGATATAAAATAAGTATGCAAGATAAGAGATAAGAGATGGAAAGATCAAACCACAACACGAGGATTTATAGTGGTTCGGTAACGAAGCACCTCTTCACCCTACTCCACTCCTCGAGCACCAAACTCGAGAGTTTTCTTCACTATGTCAACAAGCTCCCTTTAGGCGGAGAAAACCGTACACGACTTAGCTTACACCAATTTCCGACACTAAGCGAAATGTCAAGTTCTAATCCTAGCTAGAACCAATCTATCACAACTAACCACACCACTTCACAACAATTCACTACTTGGCTTCACCACACCCCTTTTCTTTACTTCATGACTACACTTCACTTCACAACTTCTTTACCCTTCATAACTTTTCTAAACTCCTCTTCACAACTTCGCTTCAACTAAACACTACATTGATCACACCAATCTAACACTACTTACTAAGATCACCTCGATCTAACTATACTTACAATGATCACCACAATCTACTTAATATACACAACTACGATACACACCTTTACAATATACACAAATGATTTACAATATATGACACATTTACAACAAGGTTGCAAGGACACACACTAAGCTATAATACTTCTTCACTTGATGGTAGGAAGTATTCTTCTCTTACACTTGAAGATTAAAGTTTGAATCACTTAGAAACAAAGTTTTATGATTAAATGATCAAAGGAAAGAAAGGAGAGTATAAACTGATTTAGAACAGAAAGAAAGTGTGTGCAAAAGGTGAGAAAATCAGTGGGGAATAGTCCAGTATTTATAGGCTTAAATTTTTTGTCTAGGCGGTCCCCTTAATTAGGGTGCCGGTCCCCTTAAAATTAAGGGGGCCGCCCAGCCCAGACGCTCCCTTTTTTGTCTTTTCTGGGGGAGGTGTTTTCTGGAACATTTCTAGTCGTTTTTGGGTAGGAAATTTGAATTCAAAATATTTATTTGAATAAAACATTTCTTTTAAATCTAAAAATGTTTTTGTAAAAGATATAAAATGTTTGTGTCATTTTTATAAAAAAGTGTGAGTTTAAATAAAAAAATCCTTTGAACATAAAATACATTAAGCATTTATTTATTCATACCTTTAAGTGATTAAAATTTTGAAATGAAAATTACTACTAATTACTTGTTTGTATTTAATTTTACACTTGATGTTTTTACATTTTGTGATTATCAAAACATAGAGAGGTTGAAAAATATTAATGACGTTTTTAGGCATTATTTCTATCAACAATCTCCCCCTTTTTGATGATTACAAAATCTAAACTCATTAAATGAAAAATTGATTTTTAAACAAGTATTTAGTGAGTTTTATTTCCATTTATCCCCATTTTTGTAGAATCAAAAAGGCTTCGCCGATGAATGTTAGTAAAACCAACGGAATAAATGCTTCCCCTTGATGTGTACTCCCCCTCGTTCGAGGGCATCAAGGAATCAAGCTATGGTAACTTACCGATGTTTCTAACATATAGCAAAGAAAGGAAAAATGCAAGATATTAACCAAAGAAATGACACTTTAAAGCATAATACCAAAGATCATTCATTAAACATAGAAATTTTGTATAAAACTCAATCATGCATATATCAAATTTAAATAATATGCTTGAAGCATATTAAGACAAAATACATAAAATTAAACTACAAAGGTCCTAATATTCCTAGATTGCTATACGAAATCATTGGACTTGCTTGCAAAAGGAGAGGGTTGGTCATTTATTTGAAAGCGAGAAAAAGTCGGCATGTATCATGCTTAGTTAGTTGTTAGTGGAGAGTTTAGAGCGGAGGTAGTTGTTGGAGCATAGTATCGGTGGACTTGAGGTGGTGGTTGTGGTCGAGTAAAAAGAAATTCAATCCAATTGATATTTTCACTTAAGGTTAGGAATTGTTTTTGGGTAAAGATGTAACAAGGACAATAACCAACATGTTGTTCAACTTGATCCAAGTTAAGGGTGTGAGGTAAGTTTGGAGAATAAGGAGCTGAGGAGTGTTTCTTTGTGAGAGAGATCATGGCTAGGAGATTTGATAAGTCTTGAAGTTGGTTAATGTCATTCATGAGCATTTCTGTACTAGGTGATGGAGGAAGTGAAGGTTGAGTATGATTGTCACCTTGAGGTGAAGGTGGAGATTGAGCATGAATCATATTAGTAACTATGTGATTAGATGAGTAATGAGGGAAGAGAGTAGATGAGGAGTTAGTTCGATTGAAGTCTTGGGTTAGAGAGGGAGTGTGTCCAAGATTAGTGTTGCAAGAATCACCAAATGGAAGTTAGGTAGATTGAAAGATCATGGTTTGCTGAGTGGTATGAGAGTTCTCTTGTGCTGTTTGATTGGAAGAGGAGATAGTGGTTTGGATATTTGAGTGGGTAAGTTTAACGACATCCACATTTGATGTGACTAGAGTTCAACTTTCATTCTCAAATGGGTCTTACGATATTTTGGCAACCTTGAAGGTTGGGATAAAGGTTTGTGAGGGGAAGACATTGAGACAACACGATAGAGTGAAAAATGTGTTGAGATAGGGTTGATTTAATATTAGTGATAATAGTGGTCATTAAGGAAGGATGAACATTGTTATGAAATCAATTCGAAGGATGTGTGAGTTCAGGGAAATTAAACTAAGTCTATATGCATAGAGGGTCAAAAAGCAGAAGAAACATAAAAAACGTGCTATCAGGTGGTCGGTCCCATAATTACATGGTCCGTACCCCATTAATTTTAAGTAGGACCTCCCGTATAGATTTTTAGGGGGCCACCACCAGAAAGTCCTAGAAAGTCCAGGTTTTTTTTGTTTCGTTCAGGAAAAGGTAAAAAGGTGGACTATTATTAGTTGCCATTTTACAGCAAGTCTTAGTTTTTATTGCAACAAAGACTACAACAATTTAGCAAGCAAGAAGATAGGCAAGCAAAGTCCTAATCTTGTTTTAAGCATGACCAAGTCTAAGGGCATTTAGCAAGTAATAACATGTAGACAAGCATGCAAAAAGGTAAAATAAAGTCTTCAATAGAAGTCATATTATACAAATAGTTTTAATACTCCAAATAGTTGTAATGCTTTTAAGATTTCTTTGACAAACCCTATGTGTTGTAAACGCATTTAAATGATGAGTGATACTTAGAAGTATTTACAGTGACGATGGAAATCCTTCCAGAGCTAACATAAAACAAGCTATGCGGTAGGTGACTTGTGAGATCCTACACGGATCAAACTTGTGACACTGGATATCGATTCAGTCCAGCTTATGAATTGATGAATGAATTTTGAAAAAGATAAAACTGTTGGTGTGTTATAAAAACCGTTTACATCTTAACACACCGACTGATTTTCCTAAATCAATTTTTAATCTTATGTCCATGGGAAGCCTCACAAGGGTATTTGGACATAAGAAAGCTGAACACGAATTGACGACTTAATCGGGAAGACAGTAACTTACCGATTCACTCTACCGTGTTGTCTGCTTTGAAACGCTCTTGTAATAAGAACGGCTAGTGCAGTTGCGAAACCATGTTAAGGAGATTCTCTTTAATTCAACCTGATCACAGGTAGTATTTATATTGATTAACAAGGAACCATGGTTATTGCAACCATATTCGACTAAGTGACAAAGACACTTGTTGATCCCACTTCAATGGATCTTGAATTCCTTAGTTTGTGTAAGGTTTAGTTATGCAAGATAAATCCTACACAACTTATGATAGAAACTTTATTTGATAATACTAGAGATTATACGGAATCTAATCTTTAATATAAGAAGAATTCTTCAATGAAACAGTAATTCTAATGAACACACAGATTAACAAACAAAAGCTTTAATATATTAATATGAATACTCTAACTGGTATTAGGGTTACAAAACCTTAAAGCTATGACAAACTCTATGACTCATTTTTGATACATAGAACTCTATACCCTAGGACCTTCTTTTATACACTAAGGAGTCCTAGTTAATTTACAATATATTACAAATACTTAGAATATTCTTAAAGATCTATTCTATAAATAATAATCGTTATCAACTAAGTAATCATGATCTTTAAGCAATCTTTATCTTTTCTGAGCAGTCTTTATCCTTTCAGCAGTTGTAATCTTTCAGCATTTGTAACTTTGTACCAACAACATTAACTTTGAACACTAGTAGTAGTAACTTATACACCAGCAGCATTAACTGTATACAAGTAGTAGTAACTACTTAGAATATTTTCTTCAATCTTCTCCAGCAGTACTAACTTTACTCTTGCAGTACTAACATATACTAGCAGTAGTAATTAGCAGTATTAATATACACTAGCAGTACTAAGTTACACTAGCAGTATTAACTGAGTTCCACTAGCAGTACTAACTACTTAGCATATTTTTCCTTAAGATTACTAACAGCACTAATTTATGCTTAGCAGCAGTAACACAAACCTTAGCAGCAGTAACTCTAAGATCATCCAAAAGTCTTTTAATCCCAACAATCCTCCCCTAAACTTGATATGTATCTTCAAAATCATCAAGTTTCTTTATTACAAGCTTCATTAATCACCAAGAAGATGCTTCCAAACACTTCATTGATTCTTGAGTTGCTTTGTGATGAGCTTAAGAAGCTGATAACACATTTCATTAAAATGATCAACTTACAGCTTCTTATTCAGCATATATGTGATTGTAGCAGGTGTAAAGGGATATCTCTTCTCTACTAACATAAAGACATGCTGATTTTGAAACCTCACAAAGTGTACTCCACATGCATCAAATAGCTTCCAAACCAACACTTTGTTTTCCCATAGATTCCTCCACACTGCATATTCTACATGATGTTCAAACATTGTCTTTAGATCACCCTATAACACTCTTTCATAGCCCTCCTCTGGCCTTGTATATCCATGCTTAGCTTTAACCAATTTCCACAGAGTTTCCAAATCTTCCCTGTTAAAGCTTCTAAGCATCTGAATAAAGGCTGAGTACCTCTTTGAACTTCCATCAGCTCTTATAGTTTGATAGTAGATGATCTTTCCTTCTTTAACAATCTTGCAATCAACAATGCTTGGAGGCTTAGTAACTAAAGGTATAGCATCAACTGCTACTTCCTCTTCATCAGGAACAATTTTTATGAGCTCTTTCATCTTAGTTGCTTCCTGATTATCATACATCTTCTGCTTCTTTGCATTCTCTTGTTCTAGCTCATCTCCTGCTCTTTTTGAACTGCTTTCTTCCATTACTTCTACTCTCTTGGAACTTTCTTCCATTTTAGTGTCTTCCACCAACTCTATTCTGAAGTCAACAAAGGCGTTTACCCTCTTGAAAGCTTTGTCAAGTAATTCCTGAATATTGGCAAAGGACTTATTCTTTAAGTCTTTGGGCTTCCATCCTGCCATATTCTTTAGATAAGTACACATAATACTCCTTTGTTAAGCTTTTGTAGGTGGTCTATTTCTCTTTTCTTCTGCTCTCTTAGCAGCAAAGTACTTCATTCTTTTCTCTAAGAGTTGTACAAACAAAGTATACTTCTCTTCAATTGTCAACTCCTATTTTTTGTGTGCCTGCAATCTTTCAGCCAGTTGATAGTCAGCATCTATCTTTGCTTGAATGTCATCCCAAGCAATGTTGGCTTCTTCTACTTGTTGAGGTTTCTTCCTTGCAAGCCTATCTTTTTCATTAAACTTTGCTTGTAGCCTTAAAGCTTCTTCTTCATCAAACTTAATCTGATCTTTCTTCTTCAAAGGCTTCTCTGGTTCTATCAACTTTACTTTACCCTTATCCTTTGAACCTTGACCCTTAACATGTGATGGTAGTTATAAAGATATTGTTGGAGTTGATTCATTTGGCTCTTGCATAACAACCCCTTTTGTCTTGGGTCTTGCACTCTTCAACTCTGCCAGTGTTTGAGCCAAAGTAAGTTCAACATTAGTTATTGTAGCAGCACTAACTGGAATTGTAACATCATCAGTCACAGCAACTGCTTCCTCAACAATATTTCTCTTCGTACCAGCTTTATCAGTAACTTCACATTCAACAACCACCTCATCACCATCTAAGTCATTTACCCCAAACATATCTTCATCTCCATACCTCCCCTGAGTTTCATCAACTAATGTAATCTCTGCATCTTTATCAATGTCATTAATTTTCATCCCCTGTTTGGATGCATCCTCTTGATCACCCAAACTAGCTTCTTCAGAGGAAACTACTCTTGCAGATCTACCAGCCCTGTATAATCTTTTAAGCTTATGAGTTCTTGACCCTCCTTTCTTCTCTAACTTCTTGACTCTCTTCTTTAAACTTGTAATCTCCTGAGCTTAAGCAGTCTTTGTGTTCTCCAGGTCAAGCACTCTTTGTTGCAATTTGGTACAAAAATCCATCAATTCCTTAAGTTGCATACTAGGCTCCACATGGACAGCCTCATCTGCTATATTTGTAGGATCACTCAGAATACTAGTCTGAGGTACCTGAGTGTCCTTCTCCTTAGGCCTCCTAGATTTTTGTTTCTTTTGAGGTTGAGATGATGAAGGTTGAGTAATGATGGGTGTGTGATGGGGATCAGTTGGCATTGCTGAACCTTCACCCTGTTCTTGTTGAGCTTGTACCATCTTGGTTGGAAATAAGGGTGTTTCCCTTCCAAATAAGTCTTTTCCTTGCCTTCTCATGTTAGCAAAAATCTTCTTTGTGTGAGAGGGTGTAACATAAATCCTCTTGTGACTTGACATCCCCTCTAATTGATTATCTAAAAAGACTTCTATAAACCTTGGATACATCAAGAATTTACCAGCATTATCCAAGTTCTTCACCATGCTTTCAAAAATATACTTGGAAAAGTTAAACTTTTGGTTTGTGGCTAGACATATAATTGAAGAATCCATAGTGCTACTAAATTCATTCCATGCAGTAGTCTTAGCAATTAGGCATTGTAGAATAGTATGAATAAGAAATTTCCATTGAGGGGAAAAGAATGCCTTATAGAAAGTTAGCTTCTGTGAAAGTTTTTCATACCCCATTCTTGTAAGTTCTTAAAAAATGGTAGTATTAGGCAAGCAATTTGTACCTTCCTCTTCATCCAATTGAAGCTTCCTTCTCATAGATGCTTTAGTAACAACTATCTTCTTCCCATCTACTAGGGCTTGTAACTGTTGTTCCCCATTGACCGTTTTCACCTTGATAGTAGCCCAAAATTGTTCAATAAACGAAGTATATATAGTAGGATTAATTGTTAAAGCATATCTTATAGAACTAGCATTCATAAAATCAACAACTTGTTCAAACCCCTCACTTTTAGTAGGTTTAGCCAAAAATGCCACTAAATTGTGAGTATCAGTAAACTGTAGGGTCATCATTGTGTTTGGTTTTGATGATAAATGATGAAATTGAGTTAGGGTTTGCGATTAGAGAGTATATAATTGAATAAAATTGATTAAATGAGTGAATGAAACCCTTAATTAAAGTATTTATGAAACTACCCTCAACAACATTAACGTTCACCAGCCGTTGTAAGTTATGCCTAGCAGCATTAACTTTCACTAGCAGTTGTAAGTTATGCCTAGCAACATTAACTTTCAATAGCAGTAGTAAGTTTATGCCTAGCAGCATTAACTTTTCCTAGCAGCAGTAAGTTTGTGCCTAGCAGCATTAACTTTCCCTAGCAGCAGTAAGTTTAAGCCTAACAGCATTAACTTTCCCTAGCAGCAGTAAGTTTAAGCCTAACAGCATTAACTTTCCCTAGCAGCAGTAAGTTTAAGCCTAGCAGCATTAACTTTGAATCACCAGCATTAACTCCAATTCCATTCTAATCAGCTTTTCCATCATCAAATTAACATTTTAGCTCACAAAATCTCTCTATCTGTTTTTGATTTCTCTTAATTCTTTTTACTCATAATTCTCTCTTTTTGTTTTTAAACAACTCCCTCTCTCTTTTTCAACTCACCACTTCTCTCAATTATTTTTCTCACCAAATCACTCTATTTGTTTTTATCACACATCTCTCTTTCTGTTTTTCAACTCACAAATTCTCTCAATTTTTTTACTCACCAAATCACTCTATCTGTTTTTATCATACATCTCTCTTTCTGTTTTTATTCTCACCAACTCTCTCAATTCTTTTTACCTCACCTTTCTCTTAATCAAGACTTTAAAGATTAAGCATTCCAATACAATCAATCAAATATTTAAATCTACTTACATCAAATGCTTTTGTAAGCAAATCTGCAACATTCTTATCAGTATGAATCTTGATCATTTGAATTAGCTTCTTTTCATTGGAATCTCTGATAAAGTGATGTCTAATCTTAATATGCTTTGTTTTTGAATGAAAATCAGGGTTCTTAACTATGCATATAGTACTCTCATTATCAATATAGATCTTTGTATGCATAAAGTTATACCCATAATCAAGCAATTGATTTTGAATCCAAAGCACTTGGCTATAGCAACTTGAAGCAGCTACATACTCAGCCTCTGTTGTGGAATTAGCAACCACAGTCTTCTTCTTGCACTGCTATGAAATCAATCTACACCCAAGGAATTGACAACCTCTTGTTATGGACTTCCTATCTAAGCTTGCTCCAGCATAATCACTATCAGTGTATGCTACCAAATCAAAAGGTGAATCTTTTAGATACCAAAGACCCAATTTTGGTTGACCTTTTAGGTATCTAAAAAATCTTTTCACATCATGAAGATGTGACACTTTTAGGTTGACTTGGTATCTTGCACAGGCACACACTGCAAACATAATATCAGTTCTTGAAGAAGTAAGATACATCAATGAACCAATCATTGATCTATATAAATGAAAATCAATTTCTTCACCATCTTCATCATTGAGCAAAGGCTTTTGAGTTTCCATAGGTGTGCTTGCTGTCTTGACATCAGCAAAAACAAATTTCTTCAAAATCTCAGTCACATACTTGTCTTGACTGATAAAAATCCCATCTTCCTTCTGCTTTACTTGCAGTCCTAAGAAGAATGTAAGTTCACCCATAGAACTCATTTGAAACCTCTTATGCATCATCTTCTCAAACTCTGTGCATAATGACTTCTTTGTAGAGCCAAATATGATATCATCTACATACACTTAAACTAACAGAATATCACCTTTGTCCCTTCTGATAAACAAAGTCTTGTCTATCTTTCCTCTCTGAAACCTATTGTCTAACAAATAAGTTGATAAGGTCTTATACCAAGCTCTAGGAGCTTGGTGCAGTCCATAAAGTTCCTTTTCTACTTTGTATACTTTGTCAGGAAAGTCTGGATCTTCAAATCCTGGTGGTTGATAAACATAGACTTCCTCTTCAATCTTACCATAAAGAAAAGCACTCTTGACATCCATCTGGTACACCACAAAGTCTTTAAATGAGGCATAGGCTAAGAATAGCCTAATTGCTTCAATTATGGCAATAGGGGCAAAGACTAGGCTAAGAATAGCCTAATTGCTTCAATTTTGGCAATAGGGGAAAAGACTTCATCATAGTCAATCCCTTCTTCTTGTGTGTACCCTTAAGCAACCAATCTTGCTTTGTTCTTTATCACAATGCCTCTTTTATCCTTTTTGTTCTTGTAAACCCATTTAGTGCCTATGGGCCTTTTGCCATATGGTAAATCCACCAGGGTCCAAACTTCTTGTAGCTTGAATTATAGAAGCTCTTCCTGCATAGCCTCTATCCAGCTTGGATCTTTAATGCATGAATTGCCTTTTTGGGTTCTTCTTGTGATAAAAAGCAAGCAAACAAACAATTCTGAAAGTCTTTATGGTTTGTTCTTTGCTGAACAGAACTAAACAAACCATGTTCTTTCAAATTATTTGTCATTCTTCTTATTTAAGGTGTTGAGTTCAAGTCTCCAATAATTTGTTCAACTGGATGATCTTTATGTATTCTTGTAGTTGGAATAGGACTGACAGGCATAAATGTATTCAAATTATTCATGTAAGCCTTTGCACCAACATTTCATCATTATCTGTATAAACAATATCTTCTAATTCAGGCATATTTGGATCATCTAGAAGTTCAATCCTTGTTTTTGCACCAACAGCATTAACTTCTATGCCAACAACATTAACAGTTGAACTAATAGCATTAACATTGTTAGTGTTATTTCCATCACTAGCAGTATTAACATTGTTAGTGTATTTAACATTATCATCCTCTTTCTCTTGATCATTACTTAAATGACCACCTTCTTTTACTGGTTCTTCAGTAACCTTCTTTTCATTATCTCCTGAAGGTTTGAATCCAGCATCAAGAGAACTCTTTGCATCTTGAGAGAATGATAGGTCAGCAGGCCACAATGGTAGCAGAATGTAATCTTTGCCAGGTACTATCTCCATTCTAGCTTTACCTACATCATCATATGCTTTTGTACCTACATTACAATTAGACTGATTTCTTGTAACAACTGGCTTATAATTCATTGACTTTGTTAGTGCATCAATATCAAAAATCCAATTTGGTCCACTTCCTGCAATATTAGGTGTATTCTCACTAAATTAGACATGCAGGTTCTCTTCAACTATCCTTGTTCTACTATTGAATACTCTAAATGCTTTACTATTAATTGAGTACCCAACAAAGAATCCTTCATTAGCCTTACCATCAAACTTGCCTAAGTGATCTATGGTATTGAGAATTGTAACATGACACCCAAATGGTCTCATAAAGCCTAAAGCTAGTTTTCTACCAAGAAAAAGTTCATAAGGGGTCTTGTTATGAGGCTTAATTACTAATACCCTATTTTGCACATAGCAAGCAGTATTAACTGCTTCAGCCCAAAACGTAGTATGTAGCTTAGAATCAGCTAGCATCGTCCTAGCAGCCTCAATTAGTGTTCTGTTATTCCTCTCAGCTACTCCATTTTGTTGAGGAGTTCTAGCTACACTAAATTCTCTCTTAATACCTTTTCTCTCATAAAACTGATGAATCTCCTTATTCTTGAACTCAGTTCCATTGTCACACCTAATTACCTTAACCCTTTGATCTATTAGATTTTCTACTCCAGTTATAAAGGACTTAAGAATGCCACTTATAACACCCTGTGTTTTCAAGTCATTGACGACATCAATAAATCTACTGTTTATTTTAGTGTTATACTCGTTTGCTTTTAAGTTTAAAGTGTTAAGTTAAATCGAATAAGCTAAAAGCGATTATTCAATGTAAACGGGCATCAAACAATTAAGCGTTTACATCAATTAAGTATTAAATAATTACTTGGAGAATAATTATGGTCTTTGTTCTTTTATTTTTATTGGTTACGAAAAATTGTTACGTTTCGCGATAAATTAAGTTTTAGGCATTCCCAGAACCACAAAAATATTTCTACATTTCAACAAATTCTCATATTTTATTTCCAATGGCCAAAGTTTATAAAACTTTGCCTCTTATAAATGGGACGCCTCATTTATACAAGAAATAACCAAGACTCATTCACATTTGCAAGTATACTCTTTAAGCAAAACACTACACTTTATATATTATACTTTCATTTGTCAAGTTACTTCCATTTTATCTAGAAAATAAACTAGTAAACATCTTCCATAATTTTAGGGGATGATCTCTACTTTTTCATGGCAAGAAAACATAAGCATTTAAGAGTTAGTGAATGTACATATGATAGTTAGTATGACCTAGCTAGTTACATAGTGAATTTGACCATCAAATCCCCCATTTTCCTCAACCAATGCCCCCCCCCTTGGACCATTGACCACTTGGTCTTGGTTAGTTGCTAGCTATATTACATATATACTTGCACCCTTTTCATAAGTTAAACACACAAGTATTTTCCTTAGCTAAAAATCAAACTTGTCTCCCCTTTCTCTCCCTATTTGGCCACGTCCAAAACCAAGCCACAAGAACCATTCATAAAATCTTTTCCTACTTCATTTACAAGCATACACACATCATTCCTAAGACCTACTAAGGTATTTTGAGGCCTTGATTAACCATGTACAAGTGTTGAAGAAAAGGAAGGAAAGCTAGGGTTTTAAAAGGAAAACAAAGGTTTGTTTTCAAGCAAGGGTTTAAACCACAAGGGTGTGGTTTGTTTTCCATTGATCACTCATTCTTACTAAGGTTATCTAAGACCCTCATTATTTCATGATTATCATTTTATGTGTATATAAGTTCCTTATAGCAAGAATCACCATTTAGGACTTTTAATCATGTAAAAAGAGTTTTTACTTGTGATGATCATTTTGTACACCTTTTTCTTATGTTATGTGATAGGTAATATCATGATATAATGGAAATATAAGTATGTTAACATGTTGGTTTAAGTGGAAAATGTTTAAGTATAAACTTGTACATAAAAGTTACTTAAGGAAAGTTATGATTTTATGTGAAGTTATGAATTTGTTATCTTGGACAAATGGACAAATCATGGACCTAAGGACATTACTATGTGTATAACATAGTATATTATGAGTTATTAAGAACTTGTGGAAATTTACTTAGTTGAAAAGTATATAAAACAAGTTAAACAAATAAGTATATATATATATATATATATATATATATATATATATATATATATATATATATATATATCATAAGGGGCTGTTTAGATTCGAAATCCAAACAGTGGGTTTGACACTTTATAAAAATAACACGTCTCATGACGATTAATAGGTAAGAAACTGGAAAAACGGATTAATAACGAAAAAGATACGATAAATATACGATTTACGTTAATACCGGGTTATATAAAACTATTTTTATAAAAGTTACTATTCAGGATAGAAAATTTTATTTTTGTAAACCTCATAAATCAATATAACTTTCAATTACGAGAACGTGCTCGAAAGAATCACTAAAAACAGAGCTATAACGAAGAAAATACGACATTTACGGGTTTTACGATAACGAAAACGATATAAATAAAGTTAGGATCTGGTGTGAACAGTAAAACTTACTGTTCACCGTGGGTCTAAAATTCAGAAATTCCAAATTATGATAACTCGTCCTAATACGAAAGCGTGGCCATAAGAAACGTCAAAATCGAGATTAAAACGCGAAAGTTATGCCAGTTTTACTAAAACGGTAATTATAAACGTTTTTTCTTATTAAACACAATTTTACCAAAACAATTAGATGGTGATGTTGCTATGTATAATTGTATATGGTAGATGTTAATCATCATTCTTAGTACTTATATGACCTTAAATTAAATAGGTTGCATCTGACGATTTGCGTGACGCATTATTTGTGATATACCTGATATTCGCTCACTCAAGGTGAGTTCATAGCCCCACGTTTTACATGATTTGTTTTACAAGTTTTTGGTGTGAGAAACATGCAATTTTTTATAATTGGACACAAGTGGTTAAGTTTTATATTATGATTACATGTTGCCTAAGTAGCGATAACCCTAGTTGAGCCCATTATCATGAACTGTCAGTTACTGGATTGTGAGCGCGAATGTTATGAATAGATCTATTGGGATTGACATCCCCGTTCGGGTGATTAGCTATCACTGGGCAAACGAACGTATACCATGTCGAACATAGGATGTTGCGGGTTAGAACATCATCACGGGCAATGTAGGCCATTTATATGGTATTCATTTATGTCGAGCTTCAGTGTCATGAGCTTAGGGCAACGTAATTACATTTATATGATGTCTACATCTGTTGCATTATCATACACTTGGGAAATCTTATGGTCCTACAATATACGATTTATCAAACCTATGAATTCACCAACATTATTGTTGACGTTTTAAAGCAATGTTTTCAGGAGATCAGTAAGCATAAGGTGCCAAGGATACATTGGTGATTTTGTTTTGGATGTCATGCTAAAGATATGGTTGTATTATGTTTTGGGAAACTCATGTGTTGAGAACCAGTATCTTTGTAATAATAACAAGGAACAAGTTAAAGCTTCAGGCTATTTGTATCAAATATTTGTTAAATCCAATGTATCAGTTTTAAAACAACTTTTTGGTCATTCTATATATATCTTATGTTATTGATCTGAGAAGTAACATGCCCCAAACCCTTATTTCGCTGCGAGCCATTTTGGGGGCGTTACACCACTAGTCTCATCCTTAGTAGCTAGAAAGAAAACCCAACTAAACCTACTCTAATCATCTGTGACAACTAGGCAATACATCTTTTTCATTAAGCTTTTTGTAAATGTTGGACCAAACAAATCCATGTGCAACATATGTAAAGGTTGGCTAATTGAACTTACTATTCTGGACTTACAAGAAGCTCTTTGTTGCTTTCCTTTTTGACAAGCAACAAAGGTTTGATCATTTTCAAAAAGTTTTGAAGGTAAACCTCTTACAAGATTTCATTTAACCAGTTTATTCATAGTTTTGAAGTTTATGTGTCCAAGCCTTCTATGCCAAAGTTCAGTTTCATCAGATGTGGCTTTTACAAAAAGACAAGTTATACCTCCTTTAGGAACAATATTCTATAAATCAACACTATACATATTGTTCTTTATAGGAACTTTAAGTAAAACATGACTTTCATCAGTTAACATAAAGTTTGAAGATAAAACAATACATTCAGTGTCATTAAAAAAAACACTATTTTTTTGTCACACATTTGTGAGACACTAAAGAGGTTAAATTGTAATTCTCTTACAAAATACACATTCTCAAAATCTAAATTACCAGTTTTAATTATACCTCTTCTTGTGACTTTCCCTCCTTTTGGGGTTTCCAAACCCAACAAGCTGAGGCCTTAACAGCATTAACCTGGTTTCCCTTAACAACATTAAGTACTGCTTTTGGCCTAGCAGCATTAACTACTGCTTTTGGCCTAGCAATATTAACATTCTTACCACTAACAGTATTAACCCTCTTATTAAAATTACTGTTTTTAGTTGCTATTTTGTTGTTAATGGGTCATCTAACAGTTGAATGTGCTTTATTAAAAACATTTGTCATTGGTCTTGCACTATTCATTGTTGTTCTAGGTTGAGCAGTATTAACTGGTCTAGCAGTAGTAAGTGATACTAGGCCAGACCTCATTAATACTGCTTTTGGAACCATGTTCCTTTTAGGACTGGGGTGAGTCATTCTAGAAAAATTCTGGTGATTCACCCTTTGAGTATAGTTCCACATTGGTTTTACCATCTTTTTATTATTAAATTGTCTCTGATGGTTATTACAATTATACTGCAGGTGATCAAAACTTCCACGTACATAACAAGCCTTGTTAAACATCTCAAAATTACTTCCTAGTCTCTGAGACATCATATTATTCTATTTTCTTTGATTGCCTCTAGGAGTATGAGTGTTTTATCTATTTTGATTCACATGATTAACAGTTTTCCTAGGAGATTTTACTTGCTCTTTAGATTTAACAAACTCTATTTTAGCAAAACTAGACTTAACTATTTTCTTCTCTTTCTTAGCCTGAGGCACATCTTCTTCCTCACTATCAGACACCCAATCCTCAATAAGTAGAGCATAATTATTCTTCTTAACTGCCTTAGGCTTGTCTGTACTAGCCTTAGCTTAACTAGTCTCAACTACAGGCTTCTTAACTGTAGGTGTTAGGAACACGAAAGTGTCGGTCGCTTCCATAGATAACAGTCGTTAGCTCGTTAAGTAATTTTTGGAAACTTACATAGTTAGTTTGCTAAGGCCCATAGATAAACCCATGCTAGCCCAAGCCCACGTGCCATGTATAGGTATTTATACACCTCTCCATGCCTTGGAGAGGTGGTTAGTTGTTTATTTTTCACACATAATATTACATGTTTACTTTCTCTCTCTAAGTGCTCATCCAACCCACTCTCTCTCTCTCTAGTTCATGCATATAGTAAAGATTACTTGTATTCTACAATTGGTATCAAGAGCCATGGAGTGGTGTGCTTAGTTATTGTGTTTTTTTTGTTCGTGAGTTTTCCTTCAAAAAACGCATATTTTTTTATTTTTTCTTGTTTTCTAAGCTTAAATTACACACTAAAAGATCATCTACATAGGTAGCTTTGATTTAGTATCTTTGGATATAGGTGTGTATGCTTAGATTCATAGAAAAATCTCTTAGTTTTGTGTCTTTTGTGTTCATTAGCTTTATAAAGGTCAAAATCTTGGTTTTAAAATTTTTGGCTTAAAACCCTTAAAGTTGTCATTTTTTGTCCCTATAAGCTTAGTAACACTTTTGGTATAAAAATTATCAGAAAACAATCGTAAAAAACGTGTCTTTTTGAGTTTTGAAAAAGTGGGTTTCGTGTTCGAACCGAACTAGTTTTAATGTGTAAACTGATCTAGTAGATTTCTTGTTTGAACCGATCTAGTCACATTTCAGTTGAAACCGAACTAGTGTATTTTCAGTTGAAACCGATCTAGTGTATTCTCAGTAACAGTAGAAAAACTTGAGAATTCATCTAAAAGCTTAAGCAAACTAATAGACTGTCAGATAGTTGATAAGTGCAAAGCAGATTTAGGGTATAATGTTGTTCCACCTCTATATACAGGAACCTTTATGCCTCTAAGACCTGATTTGTCATTCTCTGGTCTAGCAGAGTTTGTGAATGAGCATATAGTAAGTGAGCCAACAGTTAAGAAGCTTGTAGTTGAGACTAGTGAAAGCTAAGGTAGTTGCATGGACAAGCCCCTATTATCAAATTTCACTACAACTTCTTAAGGTAGTTACAAGAAGAATAATGGTGCTCCAATTATTGAGGATTGGGTGTCTGATAGTGAGGAAGAAGATATGCCTCAGGCTAAGATTCAAAAGAAAACAATTAAACCTAGTTTTGCTAAAATAGAGTTTGTTAAATCTAAAGAGCAAGTAAAAACTCCTAGGAAAACAACTGTTAAACAAGGTAATCAAAATAAGCAGAGCACACATAGTCCTAGAGGAAACCAAAGAAACTGGAATTATATGATGTCTCAAAGATTATGGAGTAATTTTGAGATGATTAACAAAGCTTGTTATGTGTGTGGAAGTTTTGATCACCAGCAGTATGATTGTAATAACCATCAGAGACAGTTTAATAATAAAAAGATGGTAAAACCAGTGTGGAACTATACTCAAAGGGTGAATCACCAGAATTTTTCTAAAATGACCCACCCCAATCCTAAAAGGAACATGATTCCAAAAGCAGTATTAATGAGGTCTGGCCTAGTATCACTTACTACTGCTAGAACAGTTAATACTGCTCAACCAAGATCAACAGTGAATAGTGCAAGACCAATGACAAATGTTTTTAATAAAGCACATTCAACTGTTAGAAGACCCATTAACAACAAAACATCAACTAGAAATAGTAATTTTAATCAGGGTGTTAATACTGTTAAAGATAAAAAAAGTTAATATTGTTAAGCCAAAAGCAGTACTTAATGCTGTTAAGGGAAACCATGTTAATGCTGTTAAGGCTTAAGCTTGTTGGGTTTGGAAACCAAAGACTAAAGTAATAGACCACGTTTCTAAACACAACAGTGCATCAACCATTCTAAAAAGGTTTGATTATATTGATGCACAAGGCAGATCCAAGTCAGTGATGGCTTGGGTCCCTAAAAGAAACTGATTTTCTTACCTTATGTGCAGGGCAATCCACAAATGGATTTACAGGATCAAGGAGTGATTCACAATGGATGCTCAAGGCACATGACAGGGAACATGTCCTATCTTACTAACTTTAAAGAAAATGATGAAGGATATGTTGCCTTTGGAGGTAACCCCAAAGGATGGAAAATCACAGGATGAGGTATAATTAAAACTGGTAATTTAGATTTTGAGAATGTGTATTTTGTAAGAGAGTTACAGTTTAACCTATTTAGTGTCTCATAAATGTGTGACAAAAAGAATTTGTGTTCTCTGATGACACTGGAAATGTATTGTTATCTCCAAACTTTAACGTTAACTGATGAAAGTCAGGTTTTACCTTAAAGTTCCTAGATGAAAACAATATGTATAGTGTTGTTTTAAAAGAATATTGTCCTAAAGAGGTCTAAATTGTCTATTGAAAAAGCTACATCTGATGAATCTAAACTTTGGCATAGAAGGCTTGGACACATAAATTTTAAAACTAAGAATAAACTAGTTAAGGGAAATCTTGTAAGATGTTTACCTTTAAAACTTTTTGAAAATGATCAAACATGTGTTGCTTGTCAATAGAAAAGCAAACTAGAAGCTTCTTGGAAGTCCAAAAAACAGTAAGGTTTAATCAGCCAACTTTACTATGATGCAAATGGATTTGTTTGATCAAACCATTTCTTAAATTCTTAATGACAAAGGTATATTGCCGAGTTGTACATTATGAATTACAGTAGGTTTTAGTTAGGGTTTTTTCTTTCTAGCTACTAAGGTTGAGATAGTGGCATTTTTAAGTCTTTATAACTGGATTCGAAAATCTATAGATCCAAAGGTTAAGGTATTAGGTGTGATATGGATGAGTTCAAGAATAAGGAGTATGAACCAGTTTTGTGAGAGAAAATATAGTAAGAGGAAATTAGTGTAGGTAGAACTACTTACCAAAATGAGTAGTGAAAGGAAAAATAGAAACTCTATTGAGCTGATAGGCCAATGCTAAGCTGAATTTTAAGCTACCTATACTTTTTAGGCTGAAGCAGTTAATACTAGTTGCTATGTGCAAAATAGGGTATTAGTAACTAAGCCTCATAACAAGACCCCTTATGAACTTTTTCTTGGTAGAAAACCAGCTTTAGGCTTTATGAGACCATTTAGGTGTCCTGTTACAATTCTCAATACCATAGATCACTTAGGCAAGTTTGATGGTAAGGCTGATGAAGGATTCTTTGTTGGGTACTCAATTAATAGTAAAGCATTTAGAGTATTCAACAGTAGAACTAGGATAGTTGAAGAGAACCTGCATGTCCAATTTAGTAAGAATACACCTAATATTGCAGGAAGTAGACCAAATTGGCTTTTTGATATTGATGCACTAACAAAGTCAATGAATTATAAGCCAGTTATTGCAGGAAATCAGTCTAATGGTAATGCAGGTACAAAAGCATGTGATGATGCAGGTAAAGCTAGAATGGAGACAATACCTGGCAAAGATTACATTCTGCTACCATTGTGGCCTGCTGATCTATCATTCTCTTAAAATTCAAAGAGTTGTACTAATCGTGTAACGAGCAGTACTAACAAGTATCCTTAGCAGTACAAACTCATGAACGAGCAGTATTAATTTACCATGAGAACTTCAAGTGCACTCCCAACTACTACTTCTATTAGATGTCTAGAAAACCTTTAACTCCTTCCAAATAAACAAACATCAAATAGCCCATAGCAGGATTGACAATCATAAATATTACATTTAAACTCTTTGTCACAATCCGATCAAAGTTAAAACCTTGAAGAAACCTTCGATTAAAAACCTGCTTCTAATATTTTGTTGTTAAAAGAACTCGAATCAACTAACCTTGCTTGTTTGAACATCGAACACCAAGAATCCTTCAATGATCAAACCTATCACATAAATCATCACATATACCAGAAACCCTAGAAATTATGGTTTCGTTCAGCTTTAACAAGTCAAGATCACAGCAATATAGAAACCCTAAAAGTCTAGGGTTCTTGAACGATCCAATTAGTTGCTTTGAAGCTTCGTTGTTTCTGATTTCCAAAACCTGCTGTAACTTTTCCTTGACCTTTATAGATGATGAACAAAGAAACCCTAATAATCAGAGTTAAGTGCAGCAAATAATGATCACCATTAATGAATAGACACGAAACCCTAAAGAAAATTTGATCAATAAACCCTTGAAGTATGAACCCTTGAGTCTCCTTCAATAACCTAATCCCTTTCTGAATCGAATTTCTTTAATTCGTATTATAGTTTTCTGCTTACCGAATTAGGGTTTGTAAAAACCTTAACATCACCAAAAAACGCCAGTTACTGAAAATCATAAAACCCTTTTTACCGAATTTGACATGTTACCGAATTAGAAAACAGAAAATTCGATACTTCTTTTCATCATGAATTCGATTGTAAAACCTTGTGGAATCCTAGATCAAGAGCCACATGGATTTAATAACAATTGTGGAGACTGTTGTAAGCTTAGTTTGTTTAGAACTTTAATCTAGGATGAACAATAACAAAGAACAATAGAATGCATAACGGAATAAACATTAAGAACATTCTTTATTATTGCCTAACAAGGTTTCATCATCATCTTTATACAATGACTACTACAAGCCCCAATCTTACTTAATCAATGGTAAGACAGTTACATCAACAGGATCAAACTAATGACCTTAGGGCTAAAACATATGCTAGCATCTACATCTTCTTGTGGGATGTGTAAACCCACACACACACGTTTTACACCTTTGGTGCACACACACACTTTTTACACCTTTGGTGCATACACACACACACTTTTTTGCACACTAAAACTATGTGTCTATGATCTCCTTATATAGAGAGATCGTGACTTACAAAGGAAGTTAACATAAAGATATAAACAAGTAAATCTTTTAAACATTTACCAAATATCTTCTGTTATCTTTATCTTCTTAAGGAGATCTTCCAGAATCTTCATCTTTTGATATCTTGACCAAATCTTCCATAATTCTCCACCATCTTGAAGAATTCTTTAATGACGATTCCGATCCTTTTGTTTCATTCTTTTATTTATTTTGTCTCATCAAATCTAGAATCCCAACAAAAAGATTCACCTTTTGATTTGATAGCATACACTGATAGTGATTATGCTGGAGCAATCTTGGATACGAAGTCCACAACAGGAGGTTGTTAATTCCTTGGGTGTAGATTGATTTCATGAAAGTGCAAGAAGCAGACCGGGGTTGTTAATTCCACAACAAAGGCTGAATATGTAGCTGCTTCAAGTTGTTGTGGTCAAGTGCTTTCGATTCAAAATCAATTGCTTGATTATTGGTATAACTTTATGTATACAAAGATCTATATTGATAATGAGAGTACTATATGCATAGTTAAGAACCCTGTTTTTCATTAAAAAACAAAAGCACATTGAGATTAGACATCACTTTATCAGAGATTACAGTGAAAAGAAGCTAATTCAAATGATCAAGATTCATACTGACAAGAATGTTGCAGATTTTCTTACAAAAGCATTTGATGTAAGTAGATTTCAATATTTGATTTCTAGTATTGGAATGCTTAATCTTTAAAGTCTTGATTAAGAGAATGGTGTGTAAAAAGAATTGAGAGAATTTATGAGTTGAAAAACAGAAAGAGAGATGTGTGATAAAAACAAATAGAGTGATTTGGTAAGTAAAATAATTGAGAGAATTTATGAGTTGAAAAACAGAAAGAGAGTTGTGTGTGATAAAAATAGATAGAGTGATTTGGTGAGAAGAGAATTGAGAGAATTTGTGAGTAGAAAAACAAAAAGAGAGTTGTGTGTGATAAAAACAGATAGAGTGATTTGGTGAGAAAAAGAATTAAGAGAATTTATGAGTTAAAAACAGAAAGAGAGCTGTGTGTGATAAAAACAGATAGAGTGATTTAGTGAGAAAAAGAATTGAGAAAATTTGTGAGTTGAAAAACAGAAAGAGAGCTGTGTGTGATAAAAACAGATAGAGTGATTTGGTGAGAAAATGAATTGAGAGAAGTGGTGAGTTGAAAAACAAAAAAAGAGTTGTTTAAAAACATAAAGAGAGCATTGTGAGTAAAAAGAATTAATAGAAATAAAAAACAAACAGAGATATTTTGTAAGCTAAAATGTTAATTTGATGATAGAAAAGCTGATTAGAATGGAAATGGAGTTAATGCTATCAGGATCTTGGCAACTGTCGTCTTGTTTGAACTGGCAAGGATGGATATCCACGAACATGTTCTATGAGATGATCTCTGGTCCCATCGGTAATCATGACTTTGTGGATGAAAGGAATGCACATCGTATAATCAATGTTGCGTGAGGAAGACTCACCATTACTTGTACCCGGTTTACAAAAAGGATTGATAAAATCAGCTTCTTGAAATGATGCATTCGGTGCCTTGACATTGTTGTTTCCTCAGCTTGATCGTGTGATGGATTTGTAATATTTCTACAAGTAAAGGACTAAGAAAATTCTAACCCTGGTTTGACGAATCTGTCCTTTTCTGCTGTAGGAACAACATTTTGTCTTTTGGGCACGGGGCCTCAGAGGTGTCCATAATCTGACGCCTTTATTTTATGTCCTTGAGACGAGGCTGAGAGACATTTTTCACAGACAATCTCTTGTCGTTGTGGTGCGAGGTCTGAACTGTTGTGATCAGACATCATCTCTTTGATTTCATCAAAACGATATGAATAGACTCAACTATTAAGCGTGTTCTCTTAGTTGTAAACACGATAGGGTCCCTTCGAACAGAGTAGAATATCCCACCATGACACATGGATCCCTTTTCTTTCATCGTATCTAGATTTCCCATCTCAATTATGTAGCAAGTGCAACCAAAGATGAGAAGATGTTTTTATTGAAGGTTTCTGTCATTTATGATGTGATATGCCGTCTTTTTCCATGATGATATGATGATTGATCTGTTCTGAGTATAGCATGCGGTTGCAACTGCTTCAGCCCAAAATGATAATGGAAGCTTAGAAGCTGAAAGCATCGTTCGAGCAGCCTCAACCAGAGTACGGTTTCGTCTTTCGACAACGCCGTTCTGTTCAGGTGTTCGAGGAGTGGAAGTTTGATGTTCAATGCCTTCTTCTTTGAAATAGGCATGGAGTGTCTTGTTCAAGAATTCCGTGCCTCTGTCACAGTACGGACATTAATCACTTGAGCTTGAAGATTGCGTTGAATCATCGTGAGAAAGTCTTTGAGAACTTCTGGTGTTTCATCTTTGGATCGTAGAAAAAGAGTCCAAGTGTATCTTGAATAGTCATCAACAATCACCAGAATATACTTCTTCCCATTTATGCTTGCAACGCGCATTGGACCACACAAGTCCATGTGAAGCAAATTTAGCCGTCCTTTGGAACTAGGAACTGCTGATTGTCTGAATGAACTCTCTTTTGCTTTAAACTCATTTCACAAGACGAACAAAGTTGAACCTGACATATTTTAAACTTAGGTACGCCTGTCACAACATCTTTTCTTTGAAGTAAGGTGATGTAATCGAAGTTAATGAAGGAAAGTCTTCGATCATAAACCAATGCTTGAGTGGTGAAGCTTTCGCCATGAAACATATGGAGTTAAGAAGTTGTTTCTTGTAGAGATATTGTGTAGAGTATTCAACCCACGACACCAGTTAAAATCGTTTCCTGAAGACTCCACAAAAACAGTAAGAATCCTGAAAGCAACCTCCAAATCAGCATCACAGAATTGACCAACCGAGAAAAGATTGTGATTGAGGCCTTCGACGTAATAAACCCGTTTGATCGTGACATTCCCTTGAATCAGATCTCCATAACCAAGAATAGGAGCAAACTGATCATTTCCAAAACGAACAGTAAACCCAAAAATAACTCCACAAAATTACACAAAAGCTTGAGATTGCCCGTCATGTGCTTTGTGCATCCAGAGTCAACAATGAATAGGATGAGTTGTACAATCTGCAAGAGAATTAGAGGACGATGGAACATTGGACAAAGTGGATCCTAAGGAATTTGATATCTTCAAGACATTAGTTATCCTAGAGACAATGTCTATAGTTGGACTAATACTTGTTGATTCATTAGCTTTCCTAATCTTAGGCATCCATATCTGTTTGGTCCTTAGTGGCTTTTGTGTCCATGTATAACCTGTTGGACATCTCTTAGCTATCCACCATTTCCATTCCTGATTTGTATTCTCATACAACTCCTTATAGTAACTCTTGGATTTCTGAATAGTGGTATCTGGTGCAACTGTTTTCTTATGGGGTGTTGCAACAGATTTGTTCGCTTTTCTCTTGGGTGTACTAGCACTAATAGGCACTACCTTAGGCTTCTTAGTTCTAGCATTCACGTCTTTCAAGTATCTAGAAACACAAGCATCATGATCTGAATTAAACACACATTTTCCACATTCTGCACAAACAGCATTTACATTCGAAGTTCTGGAGTTTGAACTGTCATTACACGCAGTTACAGACTTTGTTTTCTTAGAAATACTAGAAATCCTATGATGGTCTTCTACTTCCTTCTTTGTAAACTTCACTTGACTAATGTTTGGCACGACCTTTTCTTTCACCTGATAGCTCTTAAGCTGTGGTCTGCTAACACTAGTAGTGTGAATTACTCCTGAAGATTTAGACATGTGAGGATTAGTATTCCTAGAAGCATGAGGCAACTGTGGTGTTCTAGTTGAGTGTTGTGGTGGAGGCAATTCTAAACATTCCTGGTTTAAGCACATTTGTGTTTCGAACCGCTTGGTTTCTTTTCTGAGGCAAATTCTGTTGAGTGACTGGTTTAAATAAACCATCCGACACATTAGTTTTATTAACCGACTGTTTTGTTTGAAAACTTCTCATTTCAGGAGAATTTAAAACGGAGTCGTTTTCCTAAAACTGATGGTTTTGAATCCGTTTGAGCATTTGGTTTGTCGAACAACGATGATTTATCAAACTGAGTTTCCACAACTTTTCCTTTTTGTTACCCAGTAATGATTTCTTTAACTCATTTATCACCATGTTCTTTCTAGCAATTGAGCTTTCAAATCTTGATTTTCATGATATTGTTCACGTTCATTTTCGAATACATTTGAAGCATTTCCTTGCAAACTTGGGTTTGTTTTTTCATCTGTCTTCTACAATGTTTTAAAGAAGTTCAAGAGAAATTGATGTTTTTCAAGTTTAGCAAAACTGTTTAACAAATTATTATGACTTCTTTGAAACAGCTTCAGTGTTGTTTTCGAATGCTTTTGTGCAAGACATTCACATTCTTTGACTTTATAAGATATAAGCAGTTGCAATTCAGTAATATCAGTTAAATCAGACAAGATGCAAATAACGAACATGTAACATCTTTAGACACACACTCTTTCGAGAAGCAATCATATATGTTTGTGAAAAATCAGCCTTTTCTGTATTCAAGTTCTCAAGCTCCTTTTCAAGGGAAATTAACGTACTCCAAATCGTCATTCATTTCCGTTTTAGTTCATGAAATATAAACAATGACTGTCAAATTGTATTGTCTGAAAGAGGCATTAAAAGAATTTTGATCAAAACTTCATCCACTTGGCAGTTGGGTTAGGAATGCACTACTATTATGGATCTAGACCAAGTTTGTTATGACAAATTGGTTCTAAAATGATGAAGTTGTATTTGTCATTCGTTATAAGTAGTCTTACTTTTACTAATGTATTATAGACATGGGTAAGCAAAGCCCAATGTTTTAGCAATGTTTGTTTTTGTCTAACAAACTGTTTTCTCACCATTGTCTCCTATATTCCTTAGCACGTTCCAACTGATCTATAGATAGGCTTTGGATGGTGGTTTGAAATTTTCAATAGCGACATTTTTTTGATATGTGTAATTAATGTGTTTTCCACTGTGTCTTTATCAATTTTGATCTACTCTCCTCTGAAAGAGTGACTATCTCTTCCCCATCAGGGGCAAATCTGTTTGCAGGATCAGAAGTATCATATGGGATCTGATACAAACAGGGCTTATTAGATTGAGCTTGCTTGCAGTACTTTGGATTAGCAAAGGTTGATCTACCATGATACGTTGCGCATTTGGGTGCTAACATGTGAATGGTCTGTATTGACTGATTGCGTTTATAAAGAATTTCATTTAAAAACTTTAATCTGTTCACCATCTCAATCATCGTGCAATGTCTTTCCTCTTAACCTTTAAATCCGAAATAACCTTAGTTTTCTCTTTGAGTTGACCTTCAAATTGTGACTTATTTAACAGACTCTTTTTGACTAGCTCATCGTGTTTCTGATTGACAACTGAAATGTCAATGTTTTTAATAGCTAATAGTCCTAGAGTGTCATTTAACTTTGTTTGAAGTATTTTATAATCACTCGTTAGGTCATTAAGGGCCGTGTACTTCTCAAGCTCAGTCTGTTTGGTCTGAAGTGCAATCGAGAGAACTATCCCGGACTGCTAGTACCCCCCAGAGCCCACTAGACTCATCCAAGTTAGTTTGCACTCCTTCAGTTCTGAGTCAATGATGCGAATGCTTTCTTTAATTGCTTTTTACCGTTTTGTTTTCCGTCCATGTCTAGAGATTAAAATAGCAAATTAAATTTAGCAAGCCAGCACGCTCAACAACACATTCAAGCCGCATTTTGATCACCTGATTTTCATTATCACACATATTTGATGAATCAGGAATGACATCGCTATCACCTTCACCCAAAACATATTGTCGTTAATGGATTCAGTTTTTGCTCAGAATGTCGTCTCACATTGGCAAACACATCATTTTCATCATGGTTTTGTACCTGTTCCAATGGCGTATCAGTAGAACTTGATTCCGCAGGTGAGACCTCCTGAATCTTTGCCATGTAACTGTAATGTGCTTCCAATTCTTGTTCATCAATCTCTTCATCCGTGTCCTCTAGCCAATCAGCTTGCTCAGCTTGAAGTGGAACACCTTGTTCAGCTTGTTTGCACATCATCATCTTCTCCTTGTGATACGCGTAGTCTTTAACCCGCTTTGGCTTCCTGCATTCCCTGGCATAGTGTCCAAATCCCTTGCAGTTAAAGCACTGTATCCCATTTTGTTGCACTACCGGACTGCCCACTGTTTCCCTAGCCCCAGCAACTGTCATCGTCCTTTGATTCCCAAACTGCCCTGACTGATTGTCGTTGTTATACCTTGGTGTGGTATCTTCAGTCTTGTTCCTGGAGTTTGAAGAAGTTCGAAGGTTGTTGTTGGTAGGTTTGTACAGCTTCTTGAAGTACTTAGCAAGGAGTGCCAAATTCTTTTTCATATCCTTATCCCTCCGAGCTTGTTCTGGATCACTGTCTTCCTCAGAAACGGACTCAGATTGAGGAGTAACTGGTTTGGCGATCTCTTTACCTTTGTGTCTGGTAGACGCACTTGGTCGTGTGGAAGAAGATTGCGTGTATGATGGTGCATTCGATCTTTGAGGTTTTGGTGCCTGATAGTAGTTATCTGAATATGGTTGAGCAGCCGCAAGAAGTGCTAATGGATTTGCACTTCTGGCTAATCTCTCAGAACGGATATCATTAACTTCGTTTTGAAACTGCTTCAGGACGTCAAACAGCTTGTGATATGAGACTGTGTCTATTTCCTCTCTCTGCTTGACAACCGTCACAAATCTCGACCATTCCGGTTGAAGTTGTTGAAGAAATTGAACATTCACTTGCATTGGTGAAACTTGCAAGTTGTTCCTTGTCAACTCATTCATCAGTTTATAAAATCGGGAGTAATAAGACTCCATGGATTCTCCATCTCTAGAAGTAAATTTCCCAAATTCCCAAAATAGATTGGTCTTCACATCTTGTACGTTCAACGATTCCCCTTGTTGTAGCCTTTCAATGGCTGTCCACATCTCCTTAGCTGTGTTACATGCATCAACAGTTGAGTAAATTTCATCCCCAATACCAGTCAGAATCAAGAAAATAGCTTCCTTTTCAGCTTGAAAGTAAAGTTTGTTCTCTGCTGTCATGTTGTGTATTGTCTCTACTTCTTCATGTGCAGCTACTGGTAGAATGTTCTCTGCTGCTTCAACTGCTGCAATGAGTACGTTCGTAGGTAAATATGGACCGTCAAAGATGCACTTCCTCAGATAGTCACCATTCGATTTAGTGTCAAGGTATCGTAGAAAACGCGAATGCCACTGAGAATATCTCCCTGGTCCAAGCATCGGTGGACGCTCTTTTGAACCAGCTGCCATTATATTGTTATGCATTTGGCTATCTGTGGAGGATGTGTTAACTGGAGTAGACATGATGAGTGACTAGTTATGAATTATGAAGTGTGAAAGATTTTGTTGGATCTTAATAAGAGGTGATGTGATTAGAGTTGTGGTTTTGTAAGCAATTCACGTTCACGGGATTTTACACGTCCATGATTAAAACCGAAAAATGAATTAACGGGATTTTACAGAATCAATAGAAAACCGTGAATGATTTGATTCGGAATCAGCGGCGAAAAATTCCAAAAAAAACTGAAAAATGTCAATTTCTCATAGAAAACGATGGTTTTGGGCTTCGAAAAATCCTTAACCAGCTAAAGGGTGGTTACAGCGTGATCCGTCTCGTTTTTCTCTTCGATTTGAGAGGTCACGGGCCTAAAACGGACTTACGGATCAAAAGTTATGGCTGTTTTACTAAAACCCTTTTCGTCACACACGATTTCTTGTTCGGTCCTCGAGATTTTTGTCCTCATTCGGCTCTATCGAAAATGAACTCGTTCGGTTGAGACAACAAATAAACTCGTTCGGTCCTTGAGATTTTTCGCTCGTTCGGTCCTTGAAATTTTTTCGCTCGTTCGGTCCAAGAAAAATTTTGCTCGTTCGGTCCAAAATAATTTTCGCTCGTTCGGTCCAAAAAAAATTTTGCTCGTTCGGTCCAAAATAATTGTCGCTTGTTCGGTCCAAAATAATTTTGCTCGTTCGGTCCAAGATAATTTTCACTCGTTCGGTCCAAAAAAATTTTTTTTCTCGTTCGGTGCCAACGTTTTTCACTCGTTCGATTCTAACGTGTTTCCACTCGTTCGGTTCTACACGTTTTCCACTCGTTCGGTTGATACAAGTTTTCCACTCGTTCGGTGCTAACGTCTTTCCACTCGTTCGGTTGTAATGTTTTCCACTCGTTTTGTTCTTCTCTTCTTTTCACCCGAGTACCACCATGAATAACCCAATGAAGCCGAGAGATTGTGAGCTCTAACTAGGCGTTTCCAACAACAAAATGAGCCACGAAAAAAATATGGTTGCCGAGTGATTAAACAACCCAACTGCCGAATCCAATAGGCTTATAACAACAAAAAAATACCACGAAATCCACCCGAGGCGATTGATACCAATTGTAGGAACCCGATTAATACTTCACTTCACTTCATAACACGAATCGAAACAAGAAAGGAGAAAGAGAGATGATTAGTTTAGAGAGAGAGAGAAGAGAGAGAGATGAGAGAAAAGAAAGAAATTAGATTTAGAAAAAAAAGATATTATGATTTTCTTAGATATTTTCATATGGAAAATATCTATATATATATCCCTACGACGCATGGGATATTTAACTAGGACCCGGGCTCGGGTTTTGTTTGGGATTAAACCCGAAACATATACAATATTAGATTATTTATCGAGCCCGATTCCCGATAATATTCTATTACAACGTTAACTAATTAAAGACTGAAGCTCCATCGTAGAGTGACCGAGCTTCCTTGTTCGACTCAATAAATTGAGGCTAACACTAACAATATTGGAATTTGTTATACTATATAGTATTTATAAGTAGATATCTAAAACCGATGGCATTTTCTTCTTTAAATCCACGTTGTGGATAGTTACTTATGGAACTTGCATACACCTGTTTTTGACACATATGATTATACCTCCAGTAACATGTGTACTTTTTTATCTACTGGACTTTTGATTCCTAAGTGTCCCTTTACATGACACAAGTTAAGGAAGTGAAAGGTGATGATGTTGTGTGTCTGATAAAGAATTCTGATGTTCTTGCCAGGACATTGTACACTTTACACGCCTCTCAAATTCATATCGATCTGCCCACACTCATCGACAAAGATAAGGAGGTAAAGTTATCAAATCAATATGACAATATCCACAGATCAATCATGCATAATATTCAGATTCAGTGTTTAGTAATTTACTGGCTTCTTATGATTGATTGTAGGTTATCAGCATGTGGGGAGCCAAAAACAATGTTAACTTTCTCTCTTTATCTCATACACGCAGTGGGCAAGACGTTCGATAAGTATGGTTTACACTTCCTTTATCCCATTATTCATGTGATCATTTTTGAGACCCATATGGAATTTAATTTCTCTTTATATGTTGCAGGCTCGTGAATATCTTTCTAAATTAGGTGGTCTCAGTCAAACTCAGATATTTGCAAAGATCGAAAATGTGGAGGTGGGATACTTTTAGATACTGTATTTACTTCACGTTATAATTATGAAGCTATGTGTGGGAAAAAAAATTAACGTGTGTCGTGTACATTTCAGGGCCTAGTGAATTTCGATGAAATCCTTCAGGAAGCCTATGGTATTATCCTTGCTAGAGGAAATTTGGGGATTGACCTTCCACCAGAGAAGGTTAGCACTAATTTGACTATTTTGTTCCTCTTTACCCCAGAAAACGTAAAATAAAAACAAGCTTAGGAAAACGGTAGTTGTTACCCGTGTTGTGGATAGCATGACTGATAACTTAAGGCCCACTCGTGCAGAGGCTACTGATGTTGCCAATGCTGTTTTAGATGGTAAATATATAATTCTATAATCATGTGAATCTGTCATTCTAAAATATATCTATAGCTGCATAATGCTCGTGTTTATTACATGTAAAATAGTCTTTTGATTAACCATGATATCAAGAAGCCATCATCGTTTTGATATATAATTGAATGAGTGATCTTATGTTAAATCCAAGTTCTTGAATTGTACCAGGTGCTGATGCAATCCTTCTGGGCGCAGAGACAATGTGTGGGCTATACCCTCTTGAGAGTATCTCTATTGTTGGTAAAATTTGTGGCGAGGTATCGAATGTCTATTTGATTCTCAAATACGTATTAAACTAGTTAGGGAAAGAATGTATTTTTGTATTATCTTCTGATATCATATATGGTTCTTCGGTGTACTGATTTAGTTAATGTACGCAGTCTGAGAAAGTGTACAATCAAGATTCGTATTTCAAGAAGACTGTCAAGTACGTTGGCGAACCTATGAGCCACCTGGAATCTATTGCTTCATCTGCGGTACTAAATTTCAAGATCTTATAGCATATTACTTTTATATGATCAATACGAGAAACTAACTTATTGGAGTGTATTTAGGTGCGCGCTGTAATCAAGGTCAAAGCATCCGTTATCATTTGCTTCACTTCATCTGGAAGAGCTGCTAGGTGCGTGCGATTATATGTTTTACGTACCCGATTTATGTTTCAAATGCATTGATAATATGTCACCTGAACGGAACTATTATTAAATGTGAAGGTTGATTGCTAAGTACAGGCCCACCATGCATGTGCTCTCTGTTGTGATACCACGTCTTAAAACAAACCAACTTCGCTGGACATTTACCGGTGCTTTTGAGGTAAAATCTGAATTCATCAAGTTCGATAACCTTCCTTTTTAATTGACTTATAGAACAAACATTATGTTAATGACACTCATACATAGTATGAGGCATATTCACAACGGTTAAACTTTTTTGGATCATATACAGAGAAACTTAATTTTTTTTGGGAAAAAATCTCGTTACTCATCAATGTTTGGATTTTATTCATATATGTTAAATGTAACTGATCCTCGTGTGGTTTTTGATGATTTTCACGAGAAGGCAAGGCAGTCGCTCATCATAAGGGGACTTTTCCCAATGCTTGCAGATCCTCGACACCCTGTAAGAACTCATTTACGACTTTTGAACTTTTTCACCGGACAATACTCTGAAAAAAAGCTAACCTTGATGCTATGGTTTCTGTAGGCTAAATCAACAAGCGCCACAAACAAGACAGTCTTAAAGGTGGCCTTGGATCATGGCAGGACAATTGGTGTCATTAAGCCACATGACCGTGTAGTTGTTTGCCAGAAAGTTGGTGATGATTCTGTTGACAAGATTATCGAGCTTGAAGAGTAACCAATCTAACTTCTATGGGATTCTAGTATATGCAATTTCCCTTATTAGGTTTTGATCCAGTGTTAATGGCACGACAAAATTAGCCTCCTTTTTTTGCAACTGAATTCTGATTTGAGATGTGCAAGAAAATCTTGAGTTATTCAGTTTCTATGTTACGTATTTGATTTATTGTAAAATCTCGTTAAGTTACATGGAATTGATTTGCTATATTTCACTTCTTGTATGGACAAATAACTTATTTAAAATCTCGTTAAGTTTCCGAACAACCTTTTGTCTGACCATTACATAGTTGTTTGCATCTAGCAGAAATTGAACTCGAGACTTTACACCTTTTTTTATAAAGTAAATGAAACTCGGAAGTCGTATTGCTACTATATTTAGATCATGCGTTGCACATCCGAGCACATTGAAAAGCATTAAAAAACCTAAATAAAAGAGGACAATACGATCTAAAAGTCTTTATGCTGTCATTTTTTATGATCAAGTGAAGATCAGATTCAAAAACCTTGACACACGAATCGTTCATAACATACTACTAAAGTACTAAATGTGATATTGCTCATTAACATTGCTCAAACAACTTTGAGGTATTATTTCATATGTCACGAGAGTGTGGACGTAACCAACTAGATCAACTACGGGCCCTCGATCTTACTAAATTATCCAAAGTTAAAACAGAAAGGAAAGGAAAAAAAATCTTAATCCAAAGCATCACAAAATAACATTACTTGCACACAAAAACGTCGATGATTATGTCACGTGTTTTTTTTATATCTCTTTGATACAACGGAGAGCACTTGCAGCAACAACATTACTCTAAAGTTCTTTTGTATAAAACAGAGTGCACACGCACAAACATGGAACGGCACTAGAAACATACCTTTATACCAAGCAATGACATCAACTGAGAGATGAAATGTGGGTGTCCTGGCCAGGCTGCTCCAGTTACTAGATTTCCATCGGTAAAGCAGCGATCTATTGGGTCAGGTTCTAACCAGGTTCCACCACCCAGTACCACATTAAGTTTGACAGCAGGATATGCAGTACATTTCTTACCCTAGTACATGCGATAAAATAACAGCCATTGGTTATATGTGAGAAACTAATTTACTGATATTCTGAGCATGCTTTTTGACAGGGCTAATCCCGTTTAATTAAACAAAATTTCAAAACCTTACCTTGAGTACACCAACGGCAGACAGAATCTGTTGGCCATGGCAGATAGATGCTACGTGCTTTTCAGCCTCCATAAAATCTTTTACAAGCTTAATGACTGCTGGATCAAGTGCGAGGTATTCTGGAGCTCGACCTCCAGGTATGACAAGAGCATCATAGCTGGAAGCATCTATATCCTTAAAGTTAGCTGTTAGTTTGAAATCATGGCCCGGTTTTTCACTGTACGTTTGGTCCCCCTCAAAATCATGGACAGCTGTAGGGCACGTTTCACCTGCGTTTTTGTTAGGGCAAATAGCATCCACATGGCATCCAAGAGCTTCAAGGGACTGGAAAGGAACGTAGACCTCATAGTCTTCCATGTAATCCTGAACAGGAATCAAAACTGAATCAGTTACCAAATACCAATTTATGTTGAATTTCCATTATACTCCGTAATACTTTCAGTCGGTTTCTAGTTGAGGCAACATACTTTTAATGTTAACATATTAAGAGCCAAATTTATGTTGGAAATTAGATAAGAACCCCATTTACCTGATTAAGAGCTATACATGTATAAGTTCGTTATTTGATTACAAACTTGCAACATATGTCATCAACCATTTATTTTGAGACTACTTTCGTTTAAATATAATTTTCCGACTTTAAATAAACTAAGTCCACGTCTTAAACCTAGACTTGGGCTGAAATTACTCATGTCCCTCGCAATTTTAAAGTGATAAGGGCATATTAAGTGAGAAAATACCACTTACCCCACACAGGAATAGAATCCGTTTGTCGGAGCCAGTAACAGTACCTCCTAATGCCTTGATGAAATGACGGACGTACTCAGCATGACCATGATAAGAAGCTCCAGTGATTATATTTCCATCAAGGGTGCATGATGCCAATGTTTGTGGTTCAACCCAATGAGCACCAGCAGCAACGAGCACCGGTCCAACAGCAGGATATGCTGTAACTTTTTGACCTTTTAATATGTCAGCCGCAGCTAAGATAAGCTGTCCATGACAGATGGAAGTGATGGGTTTTCCAGATTTGGAAAAATGTGTGACAAGGTTCAGGACACGTTCATCCATAGCAAGATATTCTGGAGCACGTCCTCCTGGTAGAACCAACCCGTCGTAGGTGCTTAGATCAATCTCATCAAATGTAGCATTCAAAGTAAAGTTGTGACCTCGGCTTTCAGAATAAGTCTGCTAAAATAAAAGTAAAATTATAAGAAGCAGAGCTATCTTACAGTCTTACCATTGCGCTTTTCAAATACAAATCTGAAATAACAAACGTATTTAGCTTATAACGCTAGGAAGAATGGACTAGAACAAGCACCACCGCACCGGTCACCCTTTTATAATATACACAAGGTTTCGAACGTTTGTTTACTTTAGCGGGTAAAATTTACTTTCTATGGCAGGTCATATTCGAAGTAAAAGAAAGGTGTAGAAATTCCAGATCGATTGTTATTCTGAAACTCTATAGTCTAACTTACATTGTTGTTTATGGTTTGTTATTATACACTTTATATACAGACTAGACGAATAATTGATTCTTTAACAGTATAATATCATCATTTGTATCACATAAAGAAAACGGATAAAAGACTACGGCATACTATATGCTAAAAATCTTTTATCTGATAACACTACATACAGAAACGGGGTAACTCCAATCTGGCATTTGTGGTTTCGTTGTTATATCACTACGTATCTGCATCCTGTGCAATTAGCTACAGTTTATCATATCATCACTATATTTTCACATGCTTCTGCTAAGTTCAGTTTCTATCTTTCTTATCCTAATTTTTCCTCACAGAGTAAAACAACCAGACATGCATACGTGACTTGTCTTCGAGGGTGTTTGGGAAGCAGATACGTAGCTCTAAAATAACACCTTCAGGAAGTGTTGGAATTGCTTAATTTATCTAAAAAGATAAAAGAGGTTCGTCGAGTAGATGTAGAAATAACAAGAATTGATCTGCAAAGGTTCTGCTTTTGTGCTTGACTGCTTATTTTTAAACAAAAGCAGTTTTGTGAGTGATCACCTTATCTTCAGGTTAAATACGCAGATATTGATAAGCATAAGCAGGTGCTTATTCCAAAGTGTTTATTTTAGCCGAAATTGAAATTACTTTTTTACAAACATACTTAACTTCTCGAAAAGGTTTAAATAGGTGGGGAAATCCTGACCCTTCCCCAAGTCCTTTTTAGTGACCTTTAGCCTGGGGTAGGGGGTAAGATCAGGGGAAATCATTACCCTTGTCATTGCACACTTTCTCACATGCACATATATCTGAGCACTCCCACCCGCACACTTACACTTGCCAGTATCCCTACTTTCGGGTTTATCCTGGGGTAGGGGTAGAATCTGTCTACATTCTACCTCCCCCATACCCCGCCCCAGCGGGATTATGTTGTTGTTGTGAGTTTGGATTGAACCCGTGACCTATTTCTCCTTAGCGCGCTCCTTGACTGGTCAACTAGACCTTTTCGGTGGGGAAGTGATACCACTAGCGCAATGACCCAATGTAGAAACATACTACTTAACTTAAAAGCTCTTATAAATCAATTTGATTTCATCAAATACAATTATTTCAAATTTACAAAATAAGCAAATCCAAACACCTTCTAACACCAAGTGATTATAAGTAAGTAGTATTGATTAGTATTACGCAAAAGCATAAGCAGAAAAAAACAATGAATCCCAAACACACAGCCTTAAAAATCACCTGGTTCGAAGGATTGGATGTTTGATGAATAGCGGTGCGACAAATATCTCCTGATTTTTTACCAGGACAAACAGCATCTACTAATAATCCATATGCTTGCAATGCCTGAAAAGGCACCATCACCTGCATATTACAAAAAAATTAATTAGTTAATTACTTATACTACTATCACTAATCACAAAATACTTTTTTTCGATTTTACATAGAAACTTCTAATAATGTATTTTTTTTTTTGTACTATATAATTAATTATCTACCAAATAGAATCGGTTAAAACATAAGGATAGAACTGGAATCATCATTACCAGTAAATATTTGAGTTTGCCATAATGACGTAGTGTTCGTAAGGCTCTCTAAACTTGAAAGCGGCCATGATTCCAACACAATCACGTTTCAGCCGTACATATGGATCATTAGGATCTCCATGGTCCTTTGAACTAGTTTCGGCCAAAGTGTAACATATGAAGATGATTTTGGATAGTGAAAACAAAATTCTTTCTCGCCAAAGTGTAACATATGATCGCCAATACGGAATATAATTGGGGGATATTCAGAAGTAATCTCTGAGACGTGTACCTGATGTTGCAAGACATAATGCATCAAATGGTTATCATTGCAGTGAGAAGGAAGATCCAACCAAGGCCCAAATACAGTTCTTCTAAATAGGTTCAGACGATTAGGATTGGATGACAATAGACATTTAATTTTGGAAGTAATTCAACTACACAACTGAATGGAATCAGTCATATTATAAATTGATAGAGGAAAAAGTATGGGTTGATTGATTAAGGGATTACTGTGTATTTATGATGCGAGTGTGTGTTCATGGATGGTCAATTGTGTTTTTTTTTGTTTCGTTAAGGTTGATAGAGGAAGAACAGTGACGATCTATGTGTATTTACTTTTTTGATATATAAAAAGTTAATTTTGATTAGTTAATAGTACTTTTGTCAAGAAAAAATAGTTGTCCTAAGGCATTGGTTGCCCAAAATACTAGTTGCACAGTACCTAAAATAAACTAACTTGTTAAAAAGACAAAAATGTCCAGTTGCCTAATACATAGTTGCCCTAATAATACTAGTTGCCAAACAGACATAAGGGTACATATACCTTACACATGTACTATATACTTTTGTACCTTTAGGGACACTTAATTTCTGCATAAGTAGCACCGTTGCCCTGGTTGCACGAGTTATTTTTGGAACAAAAAGTCCATTAGATGGAGAATGGTATTTTACTTTTGGTTTTAGACCATTTTAAGAATTAGCCCTTTTATAAATTATTTTACTACCACCTTATAATTTTTTTCTTATATCGATAATAAGTCAATTCACTAACACTTTGTAAATTGTTTGTACTACCGTAATAAACTATCTTACCATCACCTAGTAGACTACCATCTTATAAACTATTTCCTACTATCATATAAACCATATCGCTATTACTAATTGTTGGAAATGGTTATCTAATAACCCTAATATTACACATAATATTCTACGAGTTACGCGACGGAAATAAACTCATATAGCAACTATAATTAACATAAAAAATAAATGGAAAACGTACCTCTAGCAACCAAGATAGTGAATAAACGAGAGCTTCTTGAGAATATGCATGTGTATTAAACCATGCGAAACCAAAACCTTTCGAGTTGCTAAAATAAAAAACCTCTATGTGTATCCACACTACACGTTAACCAATACCTCACGAATGCTAGTTCCATGAACCAAAGTACGAAGAATATAAGAAGTAATCGAAAAAACCAAAATCTTAAAGGGTGTTTGTTTTGTTCGACTTACACAAGGGAAGAAGAAGAAGGGATTAATGAATGAGGATCTAGGGTTCTCCTTATATAACCGGCCCAAAAAAGAACTCGACTTAACTTTGGGAAAAAGCTACCTAATCTTGACACTTTTGGTCCTTCCCTTTTCCTTCTCTATAACCGGCCCAAAAAAGAACCAAACACACCCTTGGTGTTGACTTTTTGACTTTTCTAATATTTATGGATAATTACTTTTAATTACCCATTAATTAAAAAGCCTTACAGTTAATTATTCGTAAACGAACTAATTAACGACCGTTAGTATTCTATCGTTGGAATATTAATATATATAATAAATATACACTTATATTATTATATACACTAATCGAGTATTAATACATATATAATAAATATACACTTATATTGTTATATATATACCGATAGAGTGATATCTAAGTGTATACATGTGTGACCCCCGTAAGCTCACGCATTCTCAGCCGTATAAATATCCATATGACATGAGCATATCCTAATAACTCCCACTTGCGAATGTCATGGTCATAGAATATAACATACTAACATTGACGAATAGTCTAGCAACATTATCAATGCTCCCAGAATTACCTGAGTATGGTTTCAGTAAACATCTCAGCCATCTATGGTTCCAGTTAGTACTATCCTTTTGTTTCAGATACAATGTTAAATGTGGATATGGATCAAAAGTCATTACATAGTTTAACGATTTTGTTTCTCGCATCTGTATTGATCTAGATTACCAAATGTAAAAAGAATCATCTTAACTACAATTTGGGTGTGGCCACACAAACAGCTGATCAACCCAACGAGGGGCCCAGTAAGTATCTAACTCCCAAATACGTGGAGGAACAAATTCTGTTTTGACTACAAGTGTCCGTCATGTATTTCAAAACATTTCTGAAAGTAGTCCTTATAACTACCTTTTGACAGTATAGCGGTAGACTAGAATCAAGAAATGTTATCCATACACGCAAAACCTGCTTGCATCTCAAGTCTGAGGATAAACATAACTTTCACCATGTGTGTAATGCACCCAATGACACCAATCCATAAAGTGATTAACACAGGTGGGGTATCTAATATTCAACCCCATTGAATAACATGTGAAGTAGGCAGAATCATCTTTACATATTCTCCAGAATACAACCAAACACTCACATTTGTCTTATCTTAATAATATTCCCATATTGTTAACTGATAATGGACATAGTTTAGAATAAATAAATTTATTCAAAGACTTAAACATGCAAATATATAACACACTAGTATAAATGAAAACGATCATACCACGTATGTCAATTTATTATTTAATACAACTGCTTAGAGTTTCATTATCCAAATACCAAATAAGAGCAATGCATGATGATCCTAGTTAAATTTCTTATTTACAACAATTACAATTAGTGATAAGGCATAGGTTCCATTAACAAATCAACTAGGTCATTATCTTGTGGTACTTTAAGAAACTTATTTCAAAAAATTCACGAATAGTGAAGTTCTTTGAATAATATGATGATTGTTATTTTTTAAGTGTGCACTCACTTATAAGTATTACTTATATGATTCTAGTCACATTACTTTCCATAAGACGTATGACATACGCAAAACATCCTAATGGAGACAGTCATCTCAATAGTTTTTCAAACCGTAAAGCATTCTTATTCTTTTAACGTATTTTTGCAACTATGCTTTTACACTAAAAACATGTGTAGCCAGCGATGTTGTCATTCATGATGAAAAACTTGCTTCAACTAAGATTGAGTATCATCTCAATTAAAACAAGCACTAGTGTATACAACAACACTATGCTAAGCTACCGTAAATTGAACACTTCTTTAATAATGTTTGGATATCACATAAACCCAAGGTTTGTTGATCATAATGATCTTACTATGATTACCACAATGTATATCCATAGTATCTTCATTATTAATTCTAGGAATGAATTCCTAATTTAAACATTAATTAGAATGTTCCTTCTAATATCTTTCAATTAGATTCTAATGTTGTCAAATCATCTTACACTCATGCAAATGATACAACTAATCACATATATAATATGATGTCCATAATAAATCCTTTAGTGGGACTTAAGGTTTCCATTCATGTGTTCAATCTCACCAAGTGAGATAAATCATTCGAGTTTCGCTCAATGATATTTCATATTGCATTCAGACTTAATTCACCACATATGTATCAAACATATTATTCCAAGGTTGCATGTTTCATTTCCTAAAATTCTTACAAGAAACTTTATTTCAATCTAAGGGATAAAATCTTACTTAGATAAATAAATTGTTTCTAATATGTTCAACAACATAATTGATTTTAGAAAAGTAAAAACAAATTTACTCTCACTAGCTTTCAGATGTACTCATGAGCTATCTTATTTATAATTAAAAATCAAATCCAACAAGTGATTTATTTAACAATTAAACTTAAGATTATGCTCATTAGATGCGTGCTTTTAATCCATACTTGGATTCTAGCATTTTTGTATACTCGTAAAGATTATATTGGATTCATAAAAACCTCATATGATTACATATCGTTCTCGCTAGGTAATCAATCAATAAAGAGTTCTTGAAATCCAATTTGTCATAATTCTTTCCAAGAAAACAAGTATGACAATTAAATCATCTTTATATATTTAAAGTTCATAAATGAGGAAGTTTTAATCATAGTCAATTACTTGATTACAAGTAAACACGTATGTCATTTGACGTGCAATAAATATGTAAACAAAATATTGTCCTTATGAGTATTCTCTAAAGGAAACTCATTCAAACCTCATCATTAAATCGATAGGTTAAAGATAAAACAAATTCCAAGAATATGATTATCTCCTTATTAGACAACATCTTTTCATTCATAGTCTTTGAGTCATTCATTAGATCCAAGATCTAACAATGCATCTCTTAAAGTTAGCAGGTTCTCTATGATCCTCTAACTCATAATCTTCGGTATCCTTGCGGATCTATGAATGTGAGTAATATCATTCTAAGGTTTAACATTTCCATGTTTAGCCTAAGTAGTATGACATTCGCTAGTGCGGTTTAGAAGGTATTTGTATCTTCTTCTTGAATTAATTCAAGACCTACAAAACTCCCACTTACTTTTAGCAAAGTGAGACTCCCACTCACTTCTTGTATATTTGAGCATATTCTTAAATATCTTAGCATGACGAGCAACATAAACTTTGTTCTCGTGTGGGTTGTAGCAATGGTATCTCATCGTTTCCTTTGGATATCCACTAAAATACATTTAATAGTTCTAGGCATTTGTCAATAATAATCTCCAAGAGATTTTTATCAAATTTAGAACTTCAATCAAGACACAATGAGATTCATCTCATATTATTACTAGAATAATGTCTTAATTAACCTTCTAGGTTAGAGTCTAATTGGGTATGTCCACGACATATTCAAATATCTAACCTTGATTTCTTTAGGAGTTAAATAAGTTAAGGTCATCGTGAATCAAAACAATATCAATATAGTTTGATTACCCTTGTTAGACATACCATAAACTTGTGGTATTCTAATAAGATTGATCTTATACTTTATGGCTTTTCCTATTTACCAACTTACGTTAAAAACGTAATGGTATCAATAGTATTACTAAGCCAATTGCATCCTCTTATAAGTATTTGATTAGGTCAACCACTTAATGTGTATGTACTAACAAGTAGACATAAACATCCAATACATTACTATTTGTTATAAGTCTTTGACCAAGTCAATGACTTCATGTACATGTCTTAAACAAGAAGACATAACAAGTTAACTTTTTTACTTTACGTTATAAGTCTTTTCACAAGTAAAGGACTTAATGTACATGTCTTTGATATGAAGACATAACAATTATTAAACTAAAGTAAATCAATAGTAATTTCAAGTTATTTATAAACTCCCATGTTTATAATTTTCTAAGAAAATATAATCATGTAGCTTACCTTTTTATCTTGACATATTTTCTAAATAGGGCTACAAACATTAAATATGTAGGAGTCCTAGTAGAGTAATAGTTTTCTTACTTTGCAGTCAAAAAACCATTAGTCATATTGTTCTAAGTTGTTCCTTGCATACAATAAAGATTTCTTCTACTTGTGCAGGGTATAACTTCTTTGCATAAAATAACACCACACTAGTTAGTTTGTTTGTATCGACAATATGGCAGTGTCAAGCGCATAGCTAGTGTATATAGAACTCCATCTATTAATAAAGAATCATGCATAACTATCAAAGATAACATTAAACGTAAGTGACATCTCAATGGCAAAAAGTTATCAAAGATAATGCACGGTGATTCTTACTAAATGAAGATGTTTCACACTTGGAAAGTAATTTATTATTTTAAGCCACGCCAGAAATATAGTAAGATGTCTATGAGGTAAGCAGCTCATAACTCCCACTGAATTTGACAACATTGCAAGTTTGTCATTTTCGTTTATAAAATACATTACTCCCACTGAATCTGACAACGTTATGAGTGTTCCTTCACTAGTGAAAGTAATTTGTAATTTATCTTTCCATTTGTTGAATATCTACACATTATTGCTAATGTGAGTCGCATGGACTAGTAAGCAAGTACTTAGATATGCAAAATAAGTTTGTTCAAGTTCTAGCAATCTAAGCTATTTATTAAGTTGAAAAATTGGCATGCAATTCCTCCTTTATCCGCTCACTTTACCTCAAGGGTGTGTAGCGTCTCTTACTGTTTTAAGGAAACAGCTATACATACGAGTTCTCTAGTTACTACCTTTTCCAGTATTGTGGTGATATTTCCGTCTTCCAATTAAACCTCATAAATATGTCTTGTTTAAATTAAGATATTTTAATCTTGGTAGCTATAAACACAAGTTCTTTAGTTATCCAAGTTTTTTTATTATGATTCAAATATTTCAAAACCGAATAAGGATATTAAAGCAAGCATGAAAGAATAAGAAATCCAATTAACTTAACATGTAAGTTTGGTATGAGTTTGATTAGAATTTAGGATAATTCTTTCATTCCCGTTATAACGTTCCAAAGTAAAAAGTATATGGAAGATAGTCTTAATTTCCCCAAGAAAAATAGACAAGCGTTTTTATCTTTCCACAAGTAAAGAATAAACCCTTATGTTTACGTATATAAAGTTGCAATTTAATACATGTAAAGGAACTTGCTAAGTTCATTTCAATTATTTTACGATAATCATCCCCCCCAACCCCTTAAAAATTAATTACCCATGTTTTTATATATAAAATAAACGAATTAATTTAACAAGGGTCTAAGATCTAACCTTGAAGCGTTCTATAAATCTACCATTATGACAGTTGATGCTACAAGAAATGGTAAAATCAAAAAGGTAATTCGTGCGAGATAATTGCCAACATGTGCAACGCTTAGCTTTTATGGGAACAAGGCATCGTAATCCAAGAATTATAATGCGGGTAGCAAGTTTCACAAAACCCGCATCTTAATGACTCGAGGTCTATGTTCTAGAACAACCATACTCCGATTATAAGTCGTCAAAGTACAAAATCATATAATTATAGAATCACATATCTGACCATACGATTGTTGTATTACCTTGTTTTGTAATTCACCTAAGACTGTCTTAGAGTAAAAAACAAACTCAAATGATTTCATACTTGGATGGAAAACAACTTAATTTCAGGGTATATATTTGATAAATCAAGTGTTACCAAAATTATGTATAAGGAAACATGCATACAACCTTATAACACTAGTAATTTTTAAAACATTTCCATTTTCATTTTAAAACCTTCTATAAATAGAAATCCCATAATTTATAACCCCTCCAATTATAAAATTAGGTTAACCATTTTATAACATTTCTAAGTATAAGTGCAACGTTACTACGGATAAAGGTTAATTCCCAAAGAAGTAATCAAACCAATCAAACCCTAGTAAGGATTACGACATACTTTAAATATTGTTAAAAAGTTTATGTAAAATTTCTTATCCTTGCGTTGTTCCGTCGCGGGTTCCCTTGCAGAAACCACTAAACCCATGCGTTATACAAGGTTACAAGAAATAACAAGTTTACTTATATATCCCATGATTTAGCAAAGTGTACATATCAATATATATACAATAAGCATTTTAATCGAGTGCTTTTAGTCAATATTAATTTTTGAAAATCATTTTTGCATAAATATATATAAAAATGCCACATATATATAAGTTAGCAAAACCAATTCAAACAATTAATCATACTAAACACAATCAATGCATGTAATTAAACAAGAATTCAACAAAAGTCTTCCCATCTTTTGCAATTAGTTAATTCACGTAGCAAAGATTTTGTGCATACAAAATAAACAAGCATGCATACAAGATATATTTAGCTTAGTAACCATGGTTACATGAACGTAACTCATGGTTGACAATTTATAAACAATAAATAAACAACAATATATCATTTAAACGCAAATTATAAGCCACACAACGTAATAAGAGAATAAAATAAAGTAAAAAATATTAACAATATTTTAATTTCTAGATTTTATGTGATATTTAGGACAAATATATTTCACTAAATAATTTCCTAAATTAGATTTCACATAAAAGGCAAGAAATATTCAAAAATATATGTTTTTATTTTAGTCAGATCTTCCAAAAATACTTAACATATTTATATTTTTAGATTTTATGTGTTTTATAGGAGTAATTATTTCACTAAATAAATTCCTAAAATAGATTTCACATAAAAAGCAAGAAAATATCACAAAATATGCGTATTTTAGGTATTTTTACCGTTTTTATGTAATTATAAAGCTATATGATTTGCCTCCTGATGCCACTGTTGGAAATGGTAATATAATAACCCTAATATTACACATAATATTCTACGAGCTACGTAGCAAAAATAAACTCATATTGCAACTATAACTAACATAAAACATAAATAAAAAACGTACCTCTAGCAACCAAACTAATGAAGAAACGAGAGCTTCTTGAGAATACGCATGTGCATTAAACCATCTGAAACTAAAACCTTTCGAGTTGCTAAAATAAACAACCTCTACGTGTATCCACACTACAGGTTAACCACTACCACCCGAATGCAAGTTCCACGAACCAACGTACGAAGAATATAAGAAGTAATCGAAAAAATCAAAACCATAAAGGGTGTTTGTTTCGTTCGACTTACACAAGATAAGAAGAAGGGATTAATGAATGAGGATCTAGGGTCCTCCTTATACAGTGTAGGATTAGGGTTAACTTAGCTTTGGGAAAAAGCTACCTAATCTTGACACTTTTGGTCCCTCCATTTTCCTTCTCTATTATCGGCCCAAAAAAGAACCAAACACCTTTGGTGTTGACTTTTTGACGTTTCTAATATTTATGGATAATTACTTTTAATTACCAATTAATTAAAAAGCCTTACAGTTAATTATTCGTAAACGAACTAATTAACGACTGTTAGTATTCTATCATTGGAATATTAATATACTCCCTCCGTCTCACTTTTATTGTCCTCATTTGACTTTTTGAATTCAATCTTTTTCAACTTTGATCTTTAAATATACACTAATCGAGTATTAATACATATATAATAAATATACAATTATATTATTATATTTATATATATATATATATATATATATATATATATATATATATATATATATATATATATATATATATATACATATACATATATATATACATATACATATATACATATACATATACATATATAGATATATATATATATATATATATATATATATATACCAATAGAGTAATATCTAAGTGTATACGTGTGTGACCCCTGTAGGCTCACGTATTCTCAGCCGTATAGATATCATATGACATGAGCATATCCCAAAACTAATAGCCTATTTTATTATTGATGACATCAAATAACGTCACATTTATACCATCATTTATCCCGAATAAACTA
>BQNB010028270.1:0-56809 GCA_026074375.1 Tanacetum coccineum | reverse complement strand
CAATCCTCCCCTAAACATGATTGTTTAACTTGTTTAACTTTATGTTTCTTTTGTTTATTCTTCTTAAGTTCTTGGAGGATGTATCCAAACACTTTGTCAAATCTTGATCTTGATCTTTAACAATCTTTGACATCTTTTGCTATCCTTGTGCAACACGTCTTCAACAACAACATCTTTTCAGCAACAATCCAACTAAGTTGGCTTTGTAGTTTTGGCAAACTATCAACCATAAACGGATTTGATTTTCCTTTACCAGTAGCCGTTTGCTCTGGGATAGTCAACTCTTTATTTCAAAATATGGTGAGTTGATTACCATACAGTTTTTGGTAAACTGTCAACCATCAACGAAATTGATTTGTCTTTACCAAATACCGTTTGCTTTTGGACTAGCCAATGCTTCATTGCCATAACATGGTGCATTGATAAACCATATAGTTTTTAGCAAACTATCAGCTATCAACAAGATTTGATGTATCTTTACCAAGAACTGTTTAATTTTTTTTTCTTGGGGACTAGCAACTTTCACATGATAGCAAGGTGAGTTTGAAAAACCATACAAATTTTTGGTTAAATGTGTCAACCATTAAACGGATTAAGACAGTCTTTACCACAAGCCGTTTGCTTATGGATAGCCAGTTCTTATGCTGTTTAAGCAGGGTGAACGATTACCACTTATGTTGTGTGGTGGTTAGCCAACATCTCAAACCCTTCTCAAGTCTATTCACAGCATCACTCTTCATCAATCTGTTACTTAATAAATCTTATCAAATCAAGGGCAACAGTACTTTTCTTTTCAACTCTAATCCAGATCATGCAGTTCTTTGCAATAACTCCTTGGGAAAGAGGATATTTCTTTTCATCTAATATGAATAGAATCCATCTTCAAGCTCGGAATGCAAACTCCACATGTTCTTACCAATTCTCAAGTGGATAATCTTCAATCTTGTTGATTACTCCAAAAATCACTTTGATCATTTTCTTCAGTTGAGGATTCCATCATTATCTACAAATCTCCCCAAAGAATCAACTCAAATCCTTCTAATGTAATTTCTGAGTACTGCTCCATCATCAACTCATACAAGTGAAATAAATCTTGCCTATCAAATATATGAAGTACCTCCATCAGATAGTTGAATGCCCTAAAGTTCCCATTGGCTCTGTATATAACAAGATAGACTTCATCTGGTGATGATACCTTGTCTAATCTAGCAATGACAGATTTCTTCTCCATTATCTCATTATCTAAGGTACCTTCAAATGTAGCAATCTTTAGACATTTTCTATGTTCATCACCACTGTCATCATCTGACTGTTTTCTTGGCTTTTTCCTTGCAATCATTATGATTTGGACCACCTTCTTCTTTCTATGAACCTTGTTTCATTACCTTAGCAGGTACCTTTACTATGTCTTCTTCCTTTAATCTCTTCTGATCAGTGTCTTTTACTCCTTCATTCATCTCCTTAATCATTCTCTTATCCTTAGTGGAACCAACAGCAGTGAAACTTTCATCAAACCTCTTCACTTTCTCATACAAAGCTTGTATTTCATCAAAAGTTTTGTTACTCTTTAGTCGGAGTGTTTCTTGTTTCCAACTTGCTTCAGATAAGTCATCATTTGATTCCTAAGCTGAGTTCTTGTAGGAGGTTTGTTTTTTATTGCAATAGCTCTTTGTTCAGCAAGAAATCTTCTTTGAGTTGCAATGGTATCATGAAGGAACTTTGCTCTTTTCTATGTGAAACTGTCTCTCTTTCATCTTGAAATCAGCTTCATTTCTGCTTGAATGAAGTCATATTCTTCTGAAAGGGGCGTCTTTGTAGCTTCTTCCTCAAGCTAATCTTTTTCTTTCTTCTACTGTTTCCCATTCTTTGCAACTTTTAAGCCATCTCATCATACCTACGAGTTGCATAAATTCTTTTCAGGCTTCAGGAATCTCTCGATTCTGCATAGAACTCTCTTCTCTTCAATTTTCTTCATTCCCTTTATCTTTTGGATACAATCTTTAGAAGGGATTTAAGTCAATGTGATCTGTAAAAGTAGGGCTGGTTCTCAGTCTCTTCAACGTCCTTAAGTTCAACTAACTTTTCCTTTTCTCTGAAACTGCTTGCTTGGCTCCATGTTGAAAGAACTGAGCAATAGTTCATCATCTCCAAACATTGTAGGAGTGGTTGTTGAGTGGTTGGAGTAGCACTTCTTGCTTCAGTTCGATCATCAGTACCTTCATCTAGGCTAACGGTACTATCTTTGTCCTTGTCGGTACCTTCTTTCTCCTTGTCGGTACCTTCTTTCTCCTTGTCGGTACTATCTTTTGATCTGTCAGTACTAACTTTTGATCTGTCAGTACTAACTTTTGATCTGTCAGTACTAACTTTTTCTTTGTCAGTACTAACTACATCTTCAGTACTAACTGCATCTTCAGTACCCTCTTTCTCTGCATTCACTCCATTTCTTGTCCTCCCCACATCTTGAGCATCCTCTTTGTCCCATATCATTTCATCATCATCAGCTCATCAAAACAATGGATCTTTATGGACTGAGGGTTAGCATTGGCAGACTTCTCCCTGTTGGATACAGACTCTTTTCGCATCAGTTTGACTTAAGGATTTCTTTATTGCCAATCTTTCTTCAAGGAAACACTCTTCATCCAATCTTTGTGATGTGTAATAACAGATTTGGCTTGCTTCTTGAGCTTCTTGATCTGTGCCTTCAAGCATTTAATTTCCTTTATTTGATCTGTAACTTGTGTACACAGAGAGATACAAAGATCATAGACATTTTAGAGTGTCATGTCACCCTCATTCCCTAAAAGGGATGGGGGCCTTTCTCATGGATGATGACTCATGATTCAACAGAAACCTCCTAGAAAATGGGAATCAGGAATATGAGGAGTAGGTAAAGGTCTAGGTGATGGGTCAGACTGAGGCTCAATATTGGCTTCACTTGGGTGAGGAGGAGAGGGTGTAGGTTGTGGTTCAGATGGTCTCTCTGAAGTAGCACCCTCATCCTCAGTAGATTGTACCAACATAGAAGCAAATAAAGGTGTGACTTTCCCCGAAAAATGTTTACCCTTTTTAACCATAAAGGAGAAAACGTTACTTGTCAAAGCATTTACAGGAAAATGATCTAAAGGTACTGGTACATTCACTGGTTGTTTACTCAAAAAGATTGAAATAAAACGTGGATACATTACAAACTTCTTCTTTGCATATAAATGTCTAAGCATACCATCAAAAATTAATTTAGAAAAATTACATTTCTGATTAGATGTTAAGCAAATGACAGCAGTGACAATATTAGTGGGAATTTGATCCCAAGAGGTGCTTTTTGAGCTAATACAATGATTCATTGTATGAAATAGAAACCTCCATTGGGGTGAAAACAAAGCTTTATTAAATGTTAACACAGTTAAATCCCCCTCATAACCCATGAGTTGTATAGCATCAAATATAGCTTGATTAGGGAGTGATTCTATCCCATCAGCATCATTAAAAAGAAGGTCACTTCTTATTGATGCTTCAGAGATAGACACAGGCTTGCCAGCTAATTTGGCAGTAATGTACCTTATATTGTTGATTATTTTGGATTTAGCAGACATCCAAAATTGTTTAACAAATGTAGTAGAAACTACGGGACTTACAGTGAGAGCATGATAGATGGAGCTTCGCGCAAGAAAATCAATAACTTCATGAAACTCTGCATTCCCTTTAGACTTCTCTAAATAAGCGACCATATTGTGCTTAGGGCATGATTCAAGAATAGCTATGGTGAATAAATTAGTGATCGTCGATTGAGAGAGAGATTAGGGCTTGTATGGAAGAAAATATTTGAGAGTGATTATGTAAGGGAACTGTGCAATTGAGATGGGTTTATATAGGTTTAGCAAACCTAAAATCAATGAAACCGTTTCAAGTTACACTGTACCATTGGCTGGTTCCTTCTTCAAAGTCTCTATCAGCCGGTACAATCTTGCCCAACGGTACTAATTCCCCCTCTGCACTGTCGGGTACTACTTGTGCAATAAAAAAAATGAAATACAAGTTTGGCAATTAACAATACTTCAATACCGTTTTATCTCTTCCAATGACTCTTGAAAAACCATTAGCTTCTTGAATTCGTCATGATGGATAAATGCTTTTGCACACTGAAACCATTCATACACACTTTACACAATATTTTGCCTCCCCTTAACTAATGCAGCTTATGGATTGATCATCCTAATAGTAACAACCAAGAACTGGAACCTACTAACATCAAATGCCTTGGTTAGAAGATCAGCTACATTATCATCAGTATGGATTTTAAGCACCTGTATAAGTTTCTTCTCATAAGCATCCCTGATGAAGTGATGCCTAATGGCAATATGCTTTGTTTTAGAGTGAATATAGTGATTACTTGACCAATTGCATAGTGTACTTTCATTATCAAATGTAGAATTTTGTGTTCATGAACATTTTTACCCATAGTCTAAATTTGATTTTGGATCCACATAATTGCCTCACAGCAATTTGCTAGCAGCAACATATTATGCCTCTGTTGTTGATGTAGCCCTAATGTCTGCCTTTTTGCACTGCAAGAAATAGTCTTCTGCCATGAATTTGACAACCTAATATGTGGATTTCCTGTCAAGATTTGATCCCTCATAATCACGATTGTGTAAGCTTCCAGGTCAAATGAGGACATATAAGATAACCAAAGGCCTAGTTTTGGTTGGTCCTTTAGTACCTATAGATTCTCTTAAACAAACCCACCTTGATGGGAAACTTTGGAGTGACCTGAAACCTAGAACACGGCACAGGATGCATAACATAATATCAGCCTAGAAGCAGTCAAGTACATTAAAGAACCAATCATGGATCTATAAAGATGTACATCCACATAACTAGCTTCCTCATCCTTGACTAAAGGCTTTTGGGTCTCAATTGGTGTACTAGCAGTCTTAACACTGACAAAGTCAAACTTCTTCAGGATTTCTGAAACATACTTATCCTGAATTATAAAAATACCATCTTCTTTCTATTTGACTTGTAATCCAAGAAACAAAGTGAGCTCTCCCATAGAACTCATTTGAAATCTACTCTTCATTAATGCCTTAAATTCATCACACCAAGATTTCTTTGTAGAACCAAATATGATATCATCCACATAAACTTGTATTAATATGATATAATGTTTATCCTTCTTATTGAAAAGAGTCTTGTCAATAGCTTCCTCTTCTGTATCTTTGCTCTACAAGAAAGAAGATAATAAGTTGCATACCAGGCTCCTGGGAGCTTGTTCGTATTCCCATAAAGAGCTTTCTCTTCTTTGTAGGACCTTCTTAGGTATATTTAGGATCTATAAACCTGGTGGTGAGACAATAGTACCTACTACTCATCAATTTTTCTATAAAGTAGGCCACTTTTCACTCCATTGATAGATATGAAGCTCTTTGATGAGGCATTTGGCTAATAGATCTAATGGCTTCAATTCCTTGCCACAGGGAGTAAAAACCTCATCCTAATCTATCCCTTCCTCTTGCCTATGTCCTGAGCAAACTAAACCTTGATTAATTTGACCAAACTCTCTCTCATCCTTCTTATTTCTATAAAACCCATTTTGTTCAATTGTTTTTTCTTCTTCCCATTAAGGCAATCTACAAGAATCCAAAATTTTGGAATCTTGATCTGCCAGCCATTCTTTCTGCATAAGCATAACCCAACTTTCATCTTCAAGTGCTTCAGAGATTTTCTTAGGTTAATTTTGAGACAAGAAACAAGCAATAAACAATGTTGGAAGTCCTTATGATTATTTCTCCTTTGCTTTTGAATATAACTTACAAAAGCATAGGCTCCAGAACTTTTAGTCACTTTACTTCTTGTTTGAACTGCTGATTGTGGATCTACATGAATTAAAGTTGAAGGATGAATAAAGTTAATCCTTGATGTGGGAATAGGACTGACATTCACAACAGGTTCTAAGTTTGTGAAGTCAGCCACTGCACCCTCATCATTATAAGATGAATATGTAAAAATACCATCAGTAGGATTTTTATAAATGTCCTTAAGTGCAGGTATTTCTGAGTCATCTTGGTTAGGATTGGTTGGATCAGAGAAGGATAGTCCATCATAAGAACTGTCATTACTAACTGGTGTGCTAGCAGTATTAACTATGTTAGTACTGCTACGTTTAGCAGCTCCAGTTTGTAAAAGTAAATCCTTAGTTTCTTGGGCAAACTCCTTCCTGAGAGCTTCAGCTGCATCATTAGCATTCTTTTCTTGCCTCTTAATTCTTTCAAGTTCATCCAAAAAGACTTGATCCTCCTTATCTATTGGGTTCTCATCTGTCTTAATTTAGGATGTTTGGTAGGTTGCTTACTGCATCCTTTTCTGTTGATTTCTTGAATGTTGAAGAATAAGTAGACCATATAGGCAGTACAAAGTAGTCTTGAGCAGACTCATCTTCTTTTTTAGAATTACCTGCATCAATATTATCTTTTGTCCCTGTATTGTGATTAGCTTCTTGTGGACCTCCATGTTTGTTAGCTTGATTTTCAGATCTCACTGGTTGATAATTCATTGAATCAGTTAAATAATCAAGATCAAACAGCCAAGTTGGTCCTTTTCCTGCAACATTTGATTTATTTTCTAAAAAGGTTATGTGCAGGTTTTCCTCAACTCTCTTGGTGTCTAAATTGTATACCCTAAAATCCTTGCTTTGTAAAGAATACCCAACTAGAAACCCTTCATCTGATTTCCCATCAAACTTGCCTAGATAGTCAATGGTATTCAAGATGGTCACATGGCACGCAAAATGTCTTATGTAGCTTATGATTGGTAATTTACCAGTTACAAGTTCATAAGGTGTCTTATTATGAGGCTTGGTCACTAATACCCTATTAAGAACATAACAAGCAGTACTAACTGCTTCAGCCCAAAAAGTGTTAGGTAAAAAGGAATCTGCTGGTATAGTCGAGTTTGCTCAATAAGGGTCTGTTCTTCTTTCAGCAAATCTTTTTTTTTGTGGAGTTCTGGCATTATGTTTCCCTCCTGATCCCTTTTGACCCACTAATTCAATAAAATCCTTGTTCTTAAATTCTGTACCATATCACATCTAATTGTTTGAACCTTTTGATTTATATTGGTTTTATTTATCTTATAAAGTCCTTACGGATTCAAATAGTTTCATCCTTAGTCTTTAGAACGAACACAACTAACCTACATAAAAATATCAGTGATAACAGGCAATAGGTCTTATGGTTTAAGCTCTTACAAAATGTAAGGGTCAAACAGATCATATGTAAGAAGTTGTAAGGAGTGACTAATGAGCTTATAATTTGGCCTTCAGGAGGCAATTGTGTTGCTTTCCTTTCTGACAAGCTAAATAAGTGTGGTCATTTGAAAAATCTTTAAGGTAACTCTTACAATGTTTCCTTTCAAACTTTGTTTAAGTCTTAATGTTAAAATGACCCAACCTCTTATTCATTTTTAGATTCATCCAATTGTAGCCTTTGCAATTAAACGAGTAAACCTCCTGAAGGACAATGTTATTAAATTGAAACTGAATATTGTTTTGTCTAGTATTTCTAAAGTAATACTGAATTTCATGGTAGCTTAATTCAGGAGACAAATAAGATATTAGAGTCAGTTGAAAAGAATTTGTTCTTCTTGTCACATATTGTGACACAGAAAGGAGAATTGAATTATGAAAGTTCTTTTACAAGCACACCTCCTTAAAATCTAACCTTTCCTGTTTTTTGTTTTACTTTTACAGTTATGTACCCTTTACCTTCGTCTAAAGCAACAGTGCCAACATTAACAGTCTAGATATCATCTAGTATGCCTTGTTTCCAGTATTGTTGGAAACATCCACTATCGTCAATAATCCTTTCTGCTTTAAAGCTTGTGTGGATAATCTTGCACATCAAATACAAGAGATTCGATTTCTTAGGGACCCAAGCCTGTTTAGGCTGAGTATGTAGGGGACTTCTGGAAAGTGAACAATTTTAAGACTTGATCCCTATTGTATTTGGAGATCTTTTGCCAGTAATGTCTTTTGTACTCCAATTATAACCTACTGAGGGCTTAACAGCAGTTTCCCTTTTTCCCCTAACAGCACTAACTGCATTTACCTTAGCAGTATTAACCTTTTGATATGAAAAATTTGTTCTAAGTGATGTTGTGTTAATAAAAGACCTTGAAAATGGTGAATGACTTTTAAAAGAACATTTGCTGGTTTAACTCTGATTAACAATAGTGCTTATCGTATTATCTTCATAGCACCATTAGATGGTACTGCCTGTCTGTTAAAATTATGCCTAGCAGTACTAACATTGTTAGTACCGCTAGCTCTAGCAGTATTAACTAGAATTTTTCCAGTTCTAGTTAGTACTGTTGTAGGAACAAATTGGTTTTTATGATTTACTCTTTGCACATTGTTCCAAATTGGTCTAATCTCCCTTTGACTAGACTTCATCCCCATGCTATTATTTAACTCAGCTTGTTTAGCCATCCTCTTTTCATGGAAATCACAATCTCTAATTAGATAATCTAAGTCTACCACATACAAAATGTCTTGAGTAAACCCATATCCCAACCCTTTCTTGTCAACTGTAGGATTTTTACTATGTGTGAATTGATTCTTAACAGTTTCCCTAAGAGTTTTTACTTGCTTATTAGTACTAGCGAAACTAGGTTGTTCCTGTTCTTTTGTAGGTTGAGACACATGTTCATCTTCACTATCTAATTCATACTCCTCAATTATAGGAGCATCAGACCAAACCTTGGGTTGATTTACTACTTTAGGTTCATTTACAGTTGGTTCAGGCAAAGATTCATGTGTTTCAATACTACATCTGATTCAAAGTAGTCAAAGTTATGGTTTGGGTTTTCAGATTCCTAGGTTGCAGACTTGATTTGAACCGTATGTAAATTGAGAGTAATATATTTCTACATCAGGTCCAGATGGCATGTAATTCCCTGTCATAGGTGGGGGTACAGCATGCATTCCTCCTGTTGTAACAAACCTATCATACAAAGGTTGTTTTTCTAACTCACTTTCTTATTTTAAAATAACACTTTGTAAAACTTCATTTTCATAACTCAAAATGCCATCATATTTGTGATCCCCATACCCAAGCCCAAATTTATCATTAGCACTCATTTGGGTATTTAGCAGTTTACCAAGATTTTTAGAAGAGTTGTGCCATTTTTCTACTTTAGCTTTTAAATCTTCTTTTTCTTTTTGAGCTTCTGCCAATAGTTTCTTATGGTATGTTAGGACATCTGTTTTATCATCTAAGTCTATTTTCATAAACCTTATCTTTTCTTCATACCAAAGTTGACCTTGTTGATGAGCAACTAATTATGCTTCAACTTTCTTTAGACCTTGAGTATATGCCTTTATTTCTATGCTTGCATCACTAAGTTGTTCTCTTTGTGCATCATATAGTTTTTTAAGTTTAGCATAAGACTCTTTACACTCATTTGAACAGGAAGTTACCTCTGTGTCTGAGCTTGAGCTGTTCCAAGCCATCAAAGCATAATCTTCTTCTTCTGTGTGACTGGTCCAATCTACACCTTCTCCATCAATGGTCACCAATGCTTTAGAGTCTTCCTGCTTACCAGATCTTCTCCCATCCTTATTTCCAGAGTTCCAAGCATCTCTTCTACTTTCTTGATTTCCCTTGGTTCTTCATTCTCTAGCAAAATGGCCTGTCTTGTGGCAATTGTAGTTTAAACACTCGGACTTTGGTTTTAATCAAAAAACAATGTACTTTTGCATCAATTGTAGCTTTCTACCAGTCTTTTTGTAGAACTTTTTCATTTCTCGAAATCATGGCCACTGCCATTTTTAGTTCATTTTTTTTTAGTTAAATTCATCAAGCTATTCCAATGTCCTCTATGATCCAATTGAGGGGCAAACAGGATGATTTGCAAGTAATGAGTATGATGAAGTTTGTTCATACTGTGAGTTTTGACCAAAAGTATTAAAAACACTATAAGCGGTACTAACATCATTAGTACTGCTGGTGTTCTCAGAGATAAATGCCACATTTTGCGTGCTAGAGGATGATGCAGTAGAGCCTTTTACATCATTCTCAAAGACTCTTAGATTATTATACAGATCATCAAAGCTGAGACTGTCCACTCTTGGCTTGGTCCTTATGATTAAGGAAACTTAAGACCAGGCAGAAGGTAGAGATCTAAGGAATTTCTGATTTGCATCCTCAGTGGATACACCTGCCCCATGAATCTCTAATTGACTTAGAAGACTTTGGAACCTGTCATACCCTTTATGTAGTCCTTCTGAGTTTGATATAGAGAAACCTTCAAACTGTAGCTTTAGAATATACTTCTGCATCTTCTTTGATTCGTCATTTCCACCAAATCTGGATTTGATGGTATCCCACATCTCTTTTGCATCAGTCATTTTATGAAATTTAGCAAGATGATCTTCTGGTAAAGCCATAAGCAAAGTGGTCCTAGCTTTTCTTTCTCTTTCTCTGGCTTGGGCGGCCCCCTTAATTTTAAGGGGACCACCTGTCTGATTCGGCAGTTTTTCAGAAACTTTGAAAAATCATATAAAATCAACCGTAAGTCCGTAGAAGTCGTGCCACCCGCCATTTCGAAGAGAATTGAGTCTACTTTCATATAAAAATACTTCCAAGTATTTATTTCAAACTTAATCTAGTCAGAAAGGCAAAATACTACTTAATGTCCAAAACGTTGAGTCTCGTTTTAACGTAAAACTTGTATTTTATCTTTTCCTTTCGAGTCGGACATTTCTAGTCGATATATCTTTGAAAAATGGTGTAATTAACTTTTCAAAAATATTAAACTTGATTTTTGAAATGGGGAGGAAAGTATTTTATTTTCAAATAAAACCGAGCTATGTATACGTTGTTGTATCTAATACACAAAACGACGACAAGTACTTTTATGTGTTATGCTATGTGATTATATGCACTTCTTTGTGTCTTAAGTTTGTTAATAGAAATTATTAAATGATTGTTGCTATTTCTAATTGAGCTAATTGAATATCTAAGCACATGTGCCATGTACACTATTCGTTTGTAGCTAGTTTTTCGAATTATGCCTAACTAGAACTTATGCTAGATTTCTTGCATTAAGATTACGAAATTGCTCTTGCATTGCATATAGGCATAGATCACTTAATTTACAAATGTCACATAAACATCTTGTAAATCTTTTCGAGTATGGGAATATACTTATGAATAAAAGTTCAATAACTTATCAAGTATATTATTAAATATGTTAAAACTAGTCACCTAAATATTTCCAACGATTTAATCTATTTTCAACAACACGTTTAAATATTTTTAACAACTTGCTTTGTTTGACCTTGGGTTGGTTAAACAAAAGAAAAGATTGTATTAATACATCAGTAACTAAGAAAAAGAAAATGATTGTGCTTGCATGGTTCTAACATACACACGTAATTATATTTTTCTAAAAACATATAGTATTTAAAAAATATGAGTGCTGTATAAAAATTGTTAAAAAACTCATATATATACTCATAAAATGTCAAAAACTATGTATATTATACATAACAACAAATAGTTTTTCGCACAAGTAAAATTTACGACAATCTTGGAATAAGAAATTAACTTATCATTATTCATCAACCTCACCTTACAACTAATATTTGGATTAATGAAACACACTATTTAATTGTTTATTTATTTTCTTTTAAATGAGTGTTCGTGAGGGTCAAGAAAAATTTCGAGAATATATCAATTGATTATTCAAATTATGATTGATATATTTATTGAATCTAATTGATAAGTTTTCGTGTATGGACATAAAATTGGATTCTTATTTGTTTAGCTTCAAGACTATATCAATATATAGAGATATTATCTTGGATCTACATACTCAATCACACTAGATTGATATGAAAATAATTACATCTTTTTCTAGATGAAAAGAATATGCATCGGATCATAAATCACACTTTTGTTGATGATGTCATATTGAGTCTACTTGTCCAATGGTTGTGTTCCAAATATTATACTAATATGTTTAATACATGCATCAAATACACAATGAAGTAGGATTGACGACTTGGATGTTTCGTCCGAAATATTCAAGCAATTTACATTGCAATGCAATTGGTAAATGTGTCATTTCCGAAAAACCAAACACGAGCAAACTAACAATATATGTAAACTTTGCTCATACAACATAAAAGCACAACTCATAGCTAAAATTCACTTTTAACTAAATTCTAAAATAAAAATAATATTCTTGTTTATTCACCTAGGATAACATGATGTTTGGGAAACATTATGTTTAATGATTTTATGGACTTATCGTATTAAACAATTGATAAAAGATAATATATATCCTATGCATCTTATTTTCTTCGTAGCATAAATGGTTGTGTTACAAGAAAATACACTACATATCATTTGAAAAATATAAGTTATTAGAATTGAAAAATAACCTATCAAAATATGTATCAATGCATAAACAAGTAAAAATACATTTATTCAAATACTTATTTAATTATAATTTACAACATTGATAAGAATATTAATTTTAGAGAAGTATATTTTTAAAAAAATAAAATATGTCTCTTTTTAAACATTTATCATTAAAGAATCACAAACTCAATTAAGATAAATAATATTGATGAGATTCACTTCACATGGCATGAAATAGAGAATTCTTAAAACACTCTCAATATAACATATTTGTCATTGTCACAAATAAACACATCTCTTGGCTTTTGAAAAACCAAACACGTTAAATATCACATGTGACAACTACACATGTAAGATGACTAAATATAAGACATCCATTAAATCAAGCAATATGTAATCAAAATCAAACAACCTATAGATCTTGAACAAAAGATTAAAACATCTTGCTTACGCTTATCTTGGAATTCCACACATCTTGATTAGGATTATACGAATCGGAATTAAATTATGTTAGTTGAGTCATGTTAGGTCCTTTATGAAAAGATAATACAAATTTTATCTTTACTACACTTCATTAGGCAAATATAAGAATTCTATTTTGTCTAATATGAGAATGACTACTGGAGAATCTATTGCACTAGAAATTCAATTTGACCTAACGGTTGAATTACTTCCAAGAGTGAAGTTGGATTCGGTATATAACCCGTAAAAATGGTCGTGTTTAGCCTGAATTGAGCACCACTAGTGATAGTCTCATATTCATTCTCTAATTTGATTTAATGGCTCTTCCTAAATATGCCTAATAATAGTATACATCGATAAACTTTGTATCTCATTAGGAGTACACACTAAGCACATAGAAATTAGGCTTTTCCTTAGTTAATCTCCTCAAAACTCAATGCAAATTATATGTCTTCTTGATTATCTTGATGCTCAATGTTTAATTGCTTAGCTATTAAATACATGTCTATTATAAAGGAGTTCATCTTATTCTAGCAATCTAGATAGAATATCTCTTAGCTTATCTAAAATGAAACATGCTCCTAAATGCTAAATGCTAATATGTTTTGTATGCGTCATTTTACATGACTTACGTGTTAAATGTGCATTTACACTATATTGATTTGATGCATAACGAATTAGATATGCATATCTCAATTAACGTTTAATTTCATATTGTTTTACACATTAATCTTTGTTGATTTTGGTGTGGATGTTTGCTTTAGATAAATCTCGCATACATTATGTCTTCATGCTTTAGGTATAGATTTTTGTCACTAGGAATTTATTACCATGTATTACATGAACCTTAGTATTACAATACGGATAGCGTCATAATAGTCTTAAATGGTCTTAAGTTTCTTAGAGTCTCCACTCACACATTCCCTTAATCATCATCTCGTTCTTTTCAAAATGATCTACTCTTTCGTCAAGGTAAGGTTAGATAAAAATCTAATACACCTCTAAGTAGGTTTGACAACTTAAATATTTCGTCCGAAATGTTTAAGTATTTTTAATTAGCGAAAACCCAATTAAAATATCAATCAATGTTCATGTCAAATCGTTTCTATAAAAACCTTATTCATGCCGTATTATATATAGATAGGTTAATACCTCCGTCCAACCTTTTCCGCTACTACCTTTAAGATAACTCATACTCGATAGTATGATTGTTCTATGATCATTCATAATGATCGAGAAGGAGGCTACATAACTTTGTGGATGAAGTACGTTGTATGTAACCATCATTTGTCTTGACATTGCTCTAAGCTCATCGCTTGCGTCTTATTCTTCTTCATGTATTTTTTTTTTCCTCAATTATGTCCGGATGAGCCACGAATTTTAATGGGAAGGGATATACACACGCGTTCACCTATAACTTTACCATACTACTCAAACCTAATAAACATAAAACCTCTACTTGTTCTAGTTGCATCCCAAACACCAAAGTGAATTTTCGTAATGTAAATGCATCTTATTCCACTTACTACTAAGTGTAAGAACACAATGAAGACTTTTCATGCTTCAAGTTGTTATCGAGTCGTCACATTGTGCGACTCTTACTTTTTCTTCTAAATATGTCACACCTGAAATGATACCACCAATCATTTCCACATTCTGCAAGTGCAAGAAACATAAAGAAGACATTCAAGCTTCAAGTGTTATCGAGTCAGTCACATTGTCGTGACTTTTACTTTTTCATCCACATGTCACCACCATGAAAGAACTACCAAATCATTTCCACTTCTAGCAAGTGAAGAACACAAAGAAGATATCACGCCATCACAGTGTTGTTGATAATCCGCACAATTGGTTTTTACCTATGAAGGTAAACCATCTTTCATTTCACAATCCATACTACCAATGCAACTCTTCATTGTTAAAAAATGAAGACACCAAAACCTCATCACCCAAACTTCAAATATCATCCCCAAGTGTTTATGCACATTTCAAAAACAACCATCAACCAAAGGGCACTTCATCTTTCACTATGGACTACATACTCTACTTGAAATACCAACTTCATTCTCACCATCATCATCAAAACAATTAACCCATTTCACATTTTCACCTTTGTTCATCACACATTATAACCATCTCAAGAAAACAATTCACCAAATCAGAAGAATTACAAACCTTACATTAAGGAACCAAATCCCACATTACACAAGTTGCCTCACATCTCTATTTTCATCTTCACCCATCAAAGTTCATTGTTACTCACACTCAATCTCACCTCAAAGTGACAACCAAATTCAACACAATCACCTCATCTCTCCAACATCAAAAACAACATTCCCTCATCAACCTTACTCTCCAAAACCTACCAAACATCCCTACTAAACCTATAGTCAACCACTTCCTTTCCATTCACGCTCATCTCTTCCTCATTTATGTTTCCTTATCAAATCATCCTTATCATCAAAATTTAGTTTGACCTAAAGTCTTACGATAATGTTTCTCCTTAAACACCCCACAACATGAAATGGCTTTACATAATTGCTTAACAAAGAAACCTTGAGATTTAGGTATTACTCAATTTTACACCTATTAGTCTATTTAAATACACATCATTATCTGGTTAGATGGATTGATTACCACAAGGAACGTGTTGGTCGAGTCTTAGTCTTTAAGCATGTGTCGGTCGAATCTTATTCATTCGGTTCCCTAAACATTTCCTTTTCTTAAAGCATTCATAATTTTTTTTTGTCTTCTAGTGACCACACTTTAGAGTTGCTTCTATACCTAAAACAGACATGATTTGTTCCCACTAAGTGTCTGCTTTATATATCTATCATCATCATTATATATATGTGCATTTTTTTACTAACTTTGTTTTGTAGCACTTTTTTGTTACTCAATTTCTTTGTGCCCTAATCAAGGGGGAGCATATACTAAGGGGGAGCATTTGCAAATGTCTAATCCATTACGTTTGCAACCGTTTAAGACATCTACACATTTTTTTATGTATCTTTCATCCTTATATTTTTTGTTGCGCGAAACTAACCATTGATGTAGGTTAAGAGTTTGCAACTAATTTGATCCATGCATCCGCTTGAGTCAATGTTCAAGGAATGTCATTGTTTAAAAGGGATTGATAGAATCAAAACTTCACTTAGGATGATGCAAGCTCACCTCTTTGATTGAAGAGTTGAAGTGTAGTAAAAGTCTCATCTTGTAGTCCACCTTTTTGTTTCGACAAAAGGGAGAGAAGTGTAAACAAGTAACTTATACATTTTACTATGAGTTATAGTTTACATATTTTGTCATCATCAAAAAGGGGGAGATTGTTGGTAGAAATATTGCGATATTTAATCTATACATTCTCTTTATGTTTTGGTGATGACAAACATGCAACTTATAACACATAACGTAAAGTGTTTAAGTTACTCGTAATCACTAATCATCAATTCGTCAACATCTTTCGACGTCTCAAGTTTTCTTCAACAATAAATTTAAGTTCGCACCCGACGTAAATCACTAAAGGTATGAACAAACAAACTTTAATTTGTTGAATGATCAAAGAAATTTTTTTAACCTTACATTTATAAAAATGGGTCAAACATTTTTAAAAATATATACTTTTTTGTATTTATAGAATGTTTTATTCAAAATAACATTTGAATTTAAATTTTGGACTAACACGGCTAGGAAATGGTCCAGTAAAAACCTCCCCTGAATACGCAAAAGGGAAGCATCTAATTAAGGGGCGCCCCCATAATTACATGGGTGGCCACCTTAAAATTAAGGGGGCCGACATTGACCGTCATCCTTTTGTCCTATAAATATGGACTATTCCCCACAATTTTCTCACCTCTTTGCCACAAAGTTTTCTCAGATCTAAAACGTCCTTCAAACCCTTTTCTTTTGTCACTTAACTTATTATAAGTTTTGTTTAAAATGTTGATCAATTCATCCATCCATGGATTGTGCAAGAGAAGAACTTTCGTTATACATTAAGGATACGAAGTTTATGTAGGCTAGTTAGGGCATTTCGAGACATGTCTTACATTCATTATGCACTAGATCGTGTCCATGATTCCAAACTTATAATAATTTGACTTGATCATGGTAATCTTGTGTGTTTTGTAAGTAGGTCTCTGGTGATCCCTTTCTAGTAGTGTTAGATAGTTGTGACATAAGTAGTGTAGGTGAGGAGAAGTTGTGAAGGTGTGGAGTTGTGAAGTTATGTAAAGTGTGAAGAAGTTGGAAGTTTGAAGATGTGAAGAAGTTGTGTAGTTGGATCAGGTGTGATAGCTAGTTGTGTAGTGAAGGTTGTGAAGTAGCGTGAGTCGTGAAGTTGTGTTGGGATAGATTGGTTATTTGTTAGCTAAGATTAGTACTCGACATTTTGCTTAGTGTTGGATATTGATCTAGCATCGTTGTGTACGGTTTTCTCCGCCTAAGGAGCTTATATGACTAGTGAGAACTCTCAGTGGGTTTCGGGAGTGGTAGCTAGGGCGAAGGGTGTACAGAAGAGGTGCTCGTTGGCGAACCACTTTAAATCATATGTCCGGTTTGCATTTCCTTTCACTTATCTCTTTTCATTTATACTCGCATTTATGCTTTATATTTTATACTTTGCACAATTGTGTGATGTGTTGTTCTATATTGTCTTAATTCTGTCTTTGTAATTATTGTGAAATTGTGTATTGGGTTGTATGTTGTAAATCGATGTATTATCATGTGTATTACTTGTTATGAAAACTCATCTATTGTATCACGCTTAATCGGATAATTTTGATATATTAACATTTTAGATTTTTAATCGGGAAACGTCATTCACCCTCCCTTCTCTACGATTTCCAACCTCCATTGATAGTAGTAGTTTACTAAAAACTATATGGTTATCAGTGCACCATGTTATAGCAATGAAGCATTGGCTATTCCAGAGCAAACGGCTACTGGTAAAGAAATATCAAATCCGTTTATGGCTGGTAGTTTGCCAAAAACTACATAGCCAACTTAGTTTGTATTTTTGCTGTGTTGCTGAAAAGACTAGAAGCCTCAATCAAAGTTGAAGTTTAAAAGGTTGTAAAGTGTTTGGATACATCCTCCTGGTTTCAAGGAACGCTCAAGATGAAGAAACATAAAGGTTGACAAGTAAACATCATGTTTAGGGGAGGAGTGTTGGGTTTTAGAAGACTTTACAACTTATTTGTTGTGGTGAAACATTGGTGTGATAGGTGAGATTTAGTGCTGATGAGAAAGATTGAAGAAAATAGTATAGTCTTTAGGTACTTGTTAAGTATAGTTAGTATGTCAGTGCATTGTTAGTACTGCTAATATTGTTAGTGTTGTTATTAGTAAGTAGTGCTGCTAGCATTTAATAGTTGTGATGTTAGGAGATATGAATGAGTTAAATTAGGGAATATTGATTGCATTATTCTCACGTATTTTTGTAAAGCCCATTAGGGTTTCCTTAGTGTATAAAAGAAACCCTAGAGCATAAGTTAATAAATATTGATCAATAGAAGATCAATTAGCATATAGCTTGTAACTTGTACGATTCAAGTTATAATATAAAGTGTGAGTTTGATAGAAGATCTTTTGCGTTTTCTTAATATTGTTCTTCTTAGCATTGTTGATTAGTTTCTGTATAATCACTAGTGTTCAATCAGTATTTCATTATTGTTGTTTTTGGATTATCTAAAGAACAAACCTGTGCAAGCTAAAGGTTCCCAAGATTATTAAGTAAGGGATCCCAAACAAGTAAGAATCGATTTATAGTCAAGTTTGATTTTATCTTATAATATCTAGATGAAAAATAACAATGATTGCATTAACACACAGCGGAATTATAAAGAACACAATCAAAGTTATCAAAAGGTTTTCTTTATTGAACGTTTCCCTATTACCCCCATAACTATAATTTGGGGCTACACCAACATAACTATGGTGTACTATTCGACTCTAATCAGTTGACTTGCTATCTAACATACTAGGACTCTCATTGGGAGAGCTTCTAGTTATCTATGGATGGTTTTTCTAAATGCCTGGGACATCCTTTTATAGCTAGAGTCATATGATTACAAAAGGAAACTAATTAATATATTAATGAGAATCATTTAATTTTCTTCTTATTTATATTCATCTTATCTTATTTGGACCAAATCTTTATTTTCTTTACATCTTGTTGAACTTCATGATGAAAATTTTGGTCCTTATTGTTTCCATCTTGTTTTATTCTTTTATTCAATTTGTCTCATCAAATCAAGAATCCCAACAATCTTCCCCTATTTGATGATGACAAAACAAACAAAGTCTCGTACGAACTTCATCATAAAGCCAAGCTTCCCCTAAAGTTGAGATGTAATCATCTCCCTGAATGAAACAAAATCTTCAATGCTTCCCCTTGACTTAAGATAAGAATTAGAATCCTTGATTATGTCACCACACATAAATAAGCTGCAAATCATATATCTTGTAGTCTTCTTCCCTTTTTTGTAATCATCCAATATGGGTCTTCTTGTAGATATGCAACTTGTAAACACTTCCCCTTAAGTGGTTCATGTAGATGGTTAAACATTTAATTATTAAGCTTCCCCTGAAACCAATATGTTTACCATCTCTTGAATCTCGAACTCTGTAGGCTCTATGTAGTGATCACTGATGAAGAAAACCGAGTATAACAAATTTAATGAAGAAGTTGAATCTCCCAAACTTGTGTCTTATGTCTTGCACTATCCACATGACGTCGAACTTATAATAAATTGTGAATTATTAAGTAGACCGCAACCTCTTGACAAAATCCTCATCTTCTATGAGACACATACTAAGTGGTAGCAAATGTGAGCATTGAGCACCATAAGAAAAATCACACACCTTTGCTAGATTTTGACAAGTCTCCGTCACATCATTGTAAGCACAAACAAGTTATCTTTAAAGTCATAGCCTGCAAAACTATACTTTAAGATATGATAAGACACGCACCTGTGTATAAACCCAGTACAAACATCATAATAAGCAATATTCAATTGTCTTAGTAATAAATCTTCAATTAATCTCTAAAATAATACGAGCCATAAATCAGTAAGAATAAATATTTGAAAAATAGTTCTGTCCGAGATTTCCAAATCCATCGGAAACTAAGTATGTCCGATATCGGACAAGCCTAGCAGTAACAAACTGCTTTTGTGGGAGACTCTGTCAGTATAATTAAAAATCTAGTGCAGAGTACTAATCGTAATTCATTTTAGCGACACTTTATTCCTAGTTACTAATCCGTCGCTTAAATTGTCGCTAAACTGGGTACTCCTTCTCCCATGTTATTAGTGACTCATTTATTCTGTTGTTGGATGCGTACCAAAACGTCACTGTTCTGTCACTAATCTGTCACTAACCAGCAGTACTAAACAAAACAGCGAGCATTATTAACTTTTTATTGACAACACTTTCATCACTCGAACAATATTATAAAGCAAAGTTGTTTCCAAGGAACATATGCCACTCGAAACTTCATGTAACTCATAGCCCAAACATCTTTGAGCTAATATAATATCAATAAAGCCCCGAACTTAAATCACATATTTCAAAAACCCTCAAAAAGTAAGCAACATTTTTGTATAATGAGCTGCATTAAATTCGTTAAGTCACATGGTTGTATTTAATCATAGAACAATTGTAGTAACTGCCTTGACCTTTGTCATTCCATCCTAGAACAAAGTACTTAAAAAACAAACTGGCTTACATTAATTTTCCTGAAGCCCAATACGAATAGTACTTCTTCATATTATCCATATATACACATGTATACATGCCAAATATATATATACATGTGAATCTTTACCAAAAACATATCCAATCTCACACGCAATCCACCAATCTTTCCTTCTTATACACGAATCCTCTTTCTTTCTTTATAATAAACTCTTTTCATTGATTAAAAATATCTCTTTTCACGAACTGTGTATATTATTATGAGCGCATATCTTTTTCCATCTCTTTTCTAACACAACAACAGTGTTAAACATTGAAAGTTGCAGTACTAAAACTCATGATCGGCCAGTACTAACTTTCTTTCACCCCAAATAATATAAATCTTTTCACGAATCCCAACGTTTTAGCATCAATAATATGTTTAATATTTTCTTGTTGTTCTTATATTAAACGATCATCACAATCATTTAAACCCTAATATAAAACTAGGGTTTGTGGTTTCGTCTTGTTACCAAAACCAGCAACCATAATCATAAACAAAGAACATACCTGCATGGTTTAAACATTAGATACATACCCATCACGCCAGCATGTCTAAAACACCAAGGTTGAAACCCTAGATTCTTGTACACGCTCGTCAATTAAGAACTCCATTGGTTTCACATGATCTTGAAGCTTTTTCTTGTAATACGGATGCTGAGATCAGAAACAAGAAACTCCATTTTGAATATTTTTATGATGATCAACCGAATTAGGGTTTTATCTTCGTTCTTTGACATATAACACCTTATAGATCCTAGATATCAAGAGCCGCCTGCTCTGATACCAATTGATAAGATCATTTATAGCTCAAGATTGATTAGATCTTATATATCTAGGATGAAACAATAACATGATTGATAACACGCAGTGGAATAATTAAAGAACTAATCAATGTTATCACAAGGTTTCTTTATTGACGTTATCATATTTACCCTAATATAATTTGAGGCTACACCAACTAACTATGGTGTACTATTCAACTCTCATCAGTCGACTTGCTATCTAACTATCTAGACTCTCATTGGGAGAGCTCTAGTTTTCTATGGATGGATTTTTCTAAATGCCTGGACCTCCTTTTATAGCATAAGGAGTCCTAGGCTTACAAGGAAACTAATTAATATATTAATGAGAGAATCAATTAATTATCTTCTCATTAATATTCATTCTTATCTTATTTTGACCAAATCTTTATTTTCTTCTACATCTTGTAGAACTTCATGATGACAATTTTGGTCCTTCTTGTTTTCACATTTGTTTCATTTTTATTCACTTTGTCTCACAAATCAAGAATCCCAACAGTGTTCAACCATGTATCTTCAGTAGAGACATGATATCTTTAGGTGGTTGAGAAATAGAATATCTTTAACCAGGGGAACACTTGGATTGATGATGGTGGCTAGACTATTAGTAGAAGCAGATAGTGAGATGTCTATAGAACTTTTAAGAAAGATCTTCTATCAAGCAAACAGACCAAGATAGTAAGGTGTTTGGAAGCATCCTCAACACAGAAGGTTTAATTCAAAAACTTGATGATTTGAAGGTAAATCACAAGTTTAGGGGAGGATTGTTGGGAATTAGAGGCTTCTACAACTTAATGTTGTTGGTTCAAGTTTGTACTGTTGCTGAAGATTAGAGAAAACAGTCTAAGTCATTAGTACTGTTAGTTTAATAGTTAGTGTTGTCAGTACAAAGTGTTAGTACTGTCAGTTTATTAGTGCTGTTAGTTATAATAGTTAGTATTGCTAATGTGATATGCATGAGATATATTAGGAATAGATATGCATTATCACTAGACGCGTTTTGTAAGCCTATTAGGGTTTCTTGGTGTATAAAAGAAACTTAAGGCATTAGTTTAGAGATATAGATCTAGAAGTCATTTCTTCATATTAGTATTCATAGTTTTCAAGGTTTTCTGTAACTTTGTTTGTGCTTCATTAATATTGAAAGTTTAGCTAAGATATATTTTACTGTTTATTGTTCTTCTTTGTATTAACAAAATAGTTTCCGCATAGTTTGTAGTATTTCAATTTAGTCTTTATTTATAGTTGTCTTGGATCTATCAACACTTCTAAGCTTTAACAGTTAAGTAAGATTGTTCAAAAGGGATCAACATCTGATTGGTCAATTGATCATCGATAAGCAATTTACCAGATGAGGTTTGTCAACAATTTTCAGTCAACATGAAGTTCTTGAACAGTTTCCTCCGAATGGAACAAATTTGTGACTGATGTCCATATTGGTGAAGGATCTGTATGTACGAACTTTGAAATAGATCTTTATCATCATGACACCATGAAGCACATGCAAATGTAATTCTTCTTTTGAAGAGAACAAAGTCTTGATCCATTGGCACTTGTGCAAAACCATAATACACCATTATCAAATACAGCATACAAAACAACCTTAGCAGCAAAGCTCATTATCTCAGTATGGAGTTACTTATCCTAATCAGCAGTATTCAGTCAGTCACCCATCAACCCTGTAAGCAGTTACTTACCAATCTAATGCACCTCAAACCATTTACCAACAACCACAAGCTATCTCTCAGATTGATTATCAACCACAACAGCAGAGTTTCCTGCTTTAGACTTTGGTCTTATTGTCCCTGTGTTTATAAGGTGTGTCTAATTGAGCAATTCAACAGATGATGTCATTTCTATTTTTTTAAATCTATAAGTGGTAAATTCGTTTCCTTCCAAGAAAAATTAGCTGAGAAATTCTTCAAACCCTCGACAACAGGCAACAATTCAGGATGGAAGAGTTACTGTTCAGCAGCTTCAAGGAAGACAAAACTCGTTTAGAGTTGGTTCGTCTGGAACAAAGTCTATAGGTTAAAGGGTGGCCAAGTGCTTTAACTGTCAAGGATAAGGCCACATGGCAAAGCAGTGCCCAAAACCAAAAAGGAAGAGAGATGCTTCGTGGTTTTGGGAAAAAAATTTGTTAGTAGAAGCACAGCTAAATGGTCAATTTCTAACATGAGGAAGAGCTAGCATTTTTGGAGGATTCCAGGTATTGTAGAAGTTCAGCCACACAAACCAGTCATTACCCACAATGCCGCCTTATCATGTAGATGATTTGGATGCATAACTTGATAGTGATGAACTTAAACACAACCAAAATTGCTCTGTGGCGAGTTTATTCATTATGTTCTGATGCTCTCGATGAGGTAAAACAATCATGAAAATGTGGATACAACTTGATGAATCAGTTGTGCATGGCGATACCCGTATTCTGAACAGGTCGAGTATTGTGAATAATTTAGAGAATGAAATAACCCTGTGATAAGCAATTTCATTTCCTTATTCTCAGTATGTGATAGGAATCACAACAGGTAACCACTTTCGGTACAAAAAATGTTTGAAAATAAAAAAAACAATCATCTAAAAAAACGTGTTTTTTTAGTTTTAAAAAGTGGGGTTTTCGTGAAACCAACCGATCTAGTTAAGTTTTGTTTAGTACCGATCTAGGATACATCAGTGTATACCGATCTGTTATCTCAGTAAGGGAATGAACTAGTTATCTTCAGTGATAACGACCTCTTAGTTACTTTTCAGTTGCAACTGATCTAGTTGAATTTTCATGGTTAGAACTTGGAACTAGTTACTCTTCAGTGATAACGATCTGTATTTTTTTTAGTGGCAACCGATCTAGGTTGTTTTTTCCAGTAAGAACGTACTAGTTTATACTTCAGTGAGAAATCCGAAACTAACTATTTTCATGAGACAAACCGATCTAGTTCATTTTCAGTGAAACAGATCTAAGTATTTTCAGTGAGAATCCGATCTAGTTCATTTCAGTGAGTACCGTTCTAATCATTTTCTGAGACAACCAAACTAGTCATTTCTCAAAGACCACCAAACTAGTCAAGTTTAATTGAAACCGAACAAGTCAAATTTACAAATTATACGGTTTATTTCCTTGACTTGTAAAATCCCGTGAAACATTAACGTGTTTTCCCAGTTTTGTCAAGAATTGTCAAATCCCGTGTAGTTTTAAGAATTAAAACACTTAAAAGATAGCTTAATCAAACACAAATCTATTTCTACCAAGTTCGATCCGACATAATTTTTAACATACAAATTATCTCATGACGACTCTTGCTGGACAAAGCAATACTTTGGGTTGCCGATATTCATCCACCTATGTTGGAAAAAGATATGAATGATTCTTGGAAAAGCAGAATGGACTATACATGTGAAATAGACAACATGCGAATAATTTCTTTGAATTCGTTTGAAGATGGTCCACTAATCTGGCCTACGATAGAGGAGAATAGAGTGACTGACCAAAGAAATATTCTGAGTTATCTGCTAAGATGCAATTAAGCTAATTGTGATATAAAGCAAACAAATATCATTATCAGGACTACCACCAGAGGTCTATGCATTGGTTACAATACATAAAGTACGCCAAGGAACTTTGGGAAAAAATTCAACTTCTCATGCAAGGAACTTCATTGACAAAACAGGAAAGAGAGTGTAAGCTTTATGATGAATTCAATAAGTTTGCTTATAAGAAGGGGGAAACACTACGTGATTTCTACTTGAGATTTTCACTGCTACTCAATGACATGAACATCTATAATATGAAACTAGAACAATTTCAAGTAAACACTAAGTTTTTAAATACTCTTCCTCCCGAGTGGAGAAAATTTGTAACAGATGTCAAACTGGTTCAGGATTTGCACACAACTAACATTGATCAACTTCATGTATTCTTTTTTTTTTATTTTTTTTTTTTTTTTTTTTTTTTTTTGTTTTTTTTTTTTTTTTTTTATTTTTTTTTTTTATGCTTATTTAGGGATAACTATGATTTCATGCAATGGGTTTCGGTTAATGCATGAAACGCATCTCAAATCCGGCTGTGCTTGGCTTGCAACCTAAATGATGCCTAGTCGCTTTATCCAACTCTTCAACACTCATACTCAAAACTCTCAATTTCAACCACATAAGTTTCACCATATCATTATTCACCACATGGTTCACCTTATCAGTCTAACAAATAATTAAATAAGTAATCATCTACCCTCTTTTAGTCACTTATCCATCCAATAATTATTAATCATCAGTCATCACAACGTTTATTCTCCACCATCATCCATCCCTCAATTGGAATATGCTCCCACAGTTAACCAACAGTCTGAATTTCCCCAACTAGACTCAGGTCTAATTATTCCAGTGTTCCAGAAAGGTGATGATCCCATTGATGCCATTAATCACATGATGTCTTTCTTAACTGGTGTTGTTACTACCCGCTATCCTACTACCAATAACCAGCTGAGTAATTCATCAAGCTCAGCATGTTGACAAATCACCTGTTCCTTATATCTTTCAAGCTCAGCAGTTAAGGTATCATTTACACTTTTATTATATCTTTCAAGATAAATCTGGATAATAAAAGTGTAAATGATACCTTAATCACATGATGTCTTTCTTAACTGGTGTTATGCAGAAAGATATGATACATTAACTGCTGAGCTTGAAAGATATAAGGAATAGGTTAAAGTTTTGAAAAAAGGACAAAATGTTGATTTAAAAAGTGTTCTGAAAGAGTTTTTTTAAGATGATCAATCTTTACAGACTGTGCACTTGAATCTGAAACGATATCATTACTTTTTAAATCAACATTTTGTCTTTTTTTCAAAACTTTAACTTGTTCCTTATATCTTTCAAGCTCAGCAGTTAAGGTATCATTTACACTTTTATAAAAGTGTAAATGATACCTTATCCAGATTTATCTTGATAATAAAAGTGTAAATGATACCTTAACTGATGAGCTTGTGTGGGAAGTATAAGGAACAGGTTAAAGTTTTGCAAAAAAGGACAAAATGTTGATTTTAAAAAGTAATGATATCGTTTCGATTCAAGTGCACAGTCTGTAGAGATTATCATCTTAAAAATACTCTTTCAGATACACTTTTTAATCAACATTTTGTCCTTTTTCTTCAAAACATTTAAACTATTCCTTATATCTTTCAAGCGCAGCAGTTAATGTATCTTATCTTTCTGCATCCATAACACCAGGTTAATTAAGAATGACATAATGTGATTAAGGTATCATTTACACTTTGTTATTATCAGTTTTTTCTTGAAAGAGTATAGTAATGTTGTAAATGATTACCTTTAACTGCTGAGCTTGCAAGATATATGGAACAAGTTGAGATTGTCCCACATGTGAGCTTGATGAATTACTCAGCTGGTTATTGGTAGTAGGATAGCGGGTAGTAACAACACCAGTTAAGAAAGACATCATGTGATTAATGGCATCAATGGGATCATCACCTTTCTAGAACACTGGAAATTGACCTGAGGTCTAGTTGGGGGAAATTTCAGATTGTTGGTTAAATGTCGGGGAGCATATTCCAATTGGAGGGATGGCACCCACTCCATACCTTAATCTCCCTACTAACAATAACACGATATTTGATTGGTGGGTAGATTAAACGTTTGTGATGAAAAAAAAAAAAAAAAAAAAAAAAAAAAAAAAAAAAAAAAAAAAAAAAAAACTTGAAAAAAAAAAAAAAAAAAAAAAAAAAAAAAAAAAAAAAAAAAAAAAAAAAAAACTGTATGTATTAATAATTATTGGATGGATAAGTGACTAAAAGAGGTGATGATGATTAATTATTTAAGTATTGTTGAGACTGATAAGGTGAACCATGTTGTGAATACTGATATGGTGAAACTTATGGTTGAAATTGAGAGTTTTGGTATGAGTGTTGATGAGTTGGATAAAGAGACTAGGTCATCTTATAGGTTCAACAACGCAAGCGGTTTTGAGGTTGCTTCATGCATTAAACGAACACTCATTTGATGAAATTCATGTTAATCCTAAAAATAAGCATGAAGCATCAATGTTTAGTTGTGATTGCAAATCCTAACCGTTTGGACATCCAGTCACAAATTTGCTCCACTCGAGAGGAAGAGTGTTCAAAAACTTGGTGTTCACTTGAAATTGTTCCAGTTTCATAATGTAGATGTTCATGTCATTGAGTAGTAGTGAAAATCTCAAGAAGAAATCACGTAGTGTTTCCCCCTTCTTATAAGAAAACTTATCGAATTCATCATAAAGCTTACATTCTCTTTCCTGTTTCGTCAATGAAGTTCCTTGCATGAGAAGTTGAATTCTTTCCCAAAGTTCCTTGACGACTTTATGATTGCTGACAAGTGCATAGACCTCTGGTGGTAATCCTTGGAGAATGATATTGGTTGCCTTGACATCACAATTAGCTTGAATTGCTTCCGTAGTAGATAACTCGGTATATTTCTTTGGTCTAGTCACTCCATTCTCCTTAATTGTAGGCCAGATGAGTGGACCATTTTCAACGGATTCAAGGATCATTCGTCCATGTTGTCTATTCATCATGTATAACTCCATTCTGCTTTTCTAAGAATCGTCCATGTTGTCTATTCAGCATCCGAAAGAATCGCTTTGTCAGCAAGAGTCGTCATTGAGAAGTTTGTATGTTAAAAGATTACTTGTTTGATCGAACGATGGTAGAAAAAAATTGTGTTTAATTAAGTTGTCTTTTAAGTGTTTTAAGTCTTGAAACTACACAGGATTTTACAATTCTTGACAAAACCAGGAAAGACAAGTAAATGTTTCACGGGATTTTACAAGTCAAAGAAATAAACCGTATAATTTAGAAATTTGAGTTGTTCGGTTTCTATTAAACTAGACTAGTTCTGTAGTCTTTGAAAAATGCCTATTCAGTTCATGCTGAATTAGACTAGATCGGTTTACATGTTTAGTCTAGATCACATCACACATTGAAATAAACTAGATCATAACACACTGAAAAAGACTAGTTCTTTACCTGCCCCTGATATAAACTAGTTCGGGACACACACTAAAATCGACTAGTTCAGTTCACACTGATAGAAACTAGTTCGGCACACACTGAAATTGACTAGTTCGGTTCACGACTGAAATCGACTAGATCGTTAACGACTAATAGAATAGTTCGGGTGCACAACTGGAAATAGACTAGATTGTACCACTTGAAAAATACCTAGAACAATATTACTGAATACAAACTATCGGTACTACACTAAAAAATACTAGATAGGTTCTCACTAAAACAAACTAGATCGATACTCACTGAAATAAACTAGATCAGTACTCACTGAAAAATACTAGATCGGTTATCACTGAATACAAACTAGATCGGTTCACACTGAAGAGAACTAGATCGGTACTTACTAAAAAGAACTAGTTCGGCACACACTAAAAATTTACTAGTTCGGTACTCACTAAAAATTACTAGTTCGGTACTCACTAAAAATTACTAGTTCGGTTATCACTCGAAACCCACTTTTCTAAAACTCAAAAAGACACATTTTTGATGATTGTTTTCCGAAACTTTTTGTACCAAAAGAGTTACTAAGCCTATAGGGACAAGAAAAATGAAAACTTTAAGGTTTTTAAGCCGAAAAATTTAAAATTAAGATTTTGACCTTTATAAAGCTAACAAACCCAAATGACACAAAATAAGAGATTTTCATATGAATCTAAGCACACACACCTATTAACAAAGATACTAGATACAAAGCTACCTATTTAGATGATCTTTAATGTGGATTTTAAAGCTTAAAAAACAAAGAAAAAATAAAAAAGATATGATGCCTTTTTAGATAGTGAAACGCACAAACAAAACAAATAAACATAAAATTAAACACACCACCCCATGGCTCCTTGATACCCAATTGAAGAACAATCAACATTAAGATACATGGGAAAGAGGAGGAAAGTTGTTTTTAATAAGAGAGAGGTTGCATGGGCTCGGCTTTGGTTGTGCAAGGTGGGCGAGCCGCGCAGGGCCCCAAAAAATTTTAGGGGCACAAATTTATTCCGTTAACAATTATATGCATTATTTCCTTATAAAGTCGACACATTATATATAAACTTCTTATCGCAGGGCCTCATTATGTAATTTTGTTCAGGGCCTTAAAAAATTCATAAATTTAGAGACGGCTCTCAGGGTATGATGAACACTTAAGGGAGAAAGAGTAAACATAGAAGAGGAACTTGTATAAGTTGAGTGAAAAATGGAACAACCAACCACCTCTCCAAGGCATGGAGAAGTGTTTATATACTTACAAAAGGATTGTGGGCTTGGGCTGCATGAGGCACAAAGACTAAACAAATCACAACGAAACCACTAAACCTAACCTAGGCTCTTGATACCACATGTTAGGATATCATTTCATCACCTCAAAACACAAAAATAAAAGAAAAAATCTTAAAGAGAGAAAGAACTAGAGAGAGAAAGTAAAAAGAAAAAGAAAAATGGATGATTACTAAAAGAGAAAATGAGAACCAACACCCTCCTAACATGCTAGGAGGGTTGTATTTATACTACTAGAGACATGGACCATTGTTTGGGTCGTTTGCCTTTATCTTGGGCCGAACTAATGGGCTTTAGCCCGACACCTAGGCCCAATTAGCTTAAATGAATTCCCGTAAACAATGTTTTCCTATACAAGGCTCGGGAATATATAATGACCATCACTTTACATAAAAACACGGCTAACACTTATTAAATCACCTTTCCTAAAACGACTTTCACTAACATTTCATAAGTTCATTACGCTTCCTAAAAGTCCGTCAAAACTCTCAAAATGACTAGTTAACGCTTATTGGGCTTTAAGGCCCAATAAGGATCCATTAATAGATTTACACATATATAATATGTTTTGGGCCCAATATAAAGCCCATTAGTGAAAATAAGCCGAAAAGTGCTTATAAATAAGCTATTATCCAAAATAAGCTAATTAGCAATAAATATTTTTCAACCATCACGACCACAATATCAAAACTATAAAACCCTTTGTCTTTTCTTTTTGGTTCGACGCAAACAAAACACCCCTTTTTATCCATTTTGTTTCAAGTTTCGATTTTTACGACGATCAACTTGTACAACTAACATCTATGCATCATTTACTATATAAAAGGACAAGTTAAATTTAAATTTGAAAGACTTACAATAATGGTCCTCAAAATAAATTTTGACGCGAACCGGACAACCCAAACGTTGTTTTAAGGAATACCCGAACACTAGAATCAACCCTGAAACACTCTAAACCACCACGTTCTTGATGAAAAGTCAAAAACAAATTTGTAAGTGTGTGTGTTTTTTTTAAATGAAAATGGATAATTAGAAATGTTGGTGGAGGAATAATATAGTACTAAACATGTTTAGACACAAATGCTAGAAAATAGCCATCTTGTTCCCCTTAACCTTACACGCCCTATTTAGCATCCTATGAGAGTTCGGGTCTTTCTTTTCGTGTCGGGATCACTTAAAAACTCGAAAAGCTTAATCGTAAAATATTTCCCAAAGTTAATTAGCATTTTTATTCACCTTGAAAATACTTTTCTAATAACTTAGAGTATTTACTTGACATATTTCCACGTTTTATTCCTCAAAAACTCATTTTGGACATTATCGGACGTGTCAGGACTCGTTTTTCGGCATTTCTCAAAATTTTACGGGTCAACCACCCGGAACATAAATAACATAATAATACCCTCTAAAAAGGATTATTATACTCCATAAACCATAAAACATCTCAATCTCATAGATTCACCATCGTCAACACGGTATATATTCTAATAAAACTGACAAACGTCAAATAGTCGAAGGACTAATATTAGAATATTCAAAACACAAAAAGGGCAAGGGTTACATAGACCGCGGACCGGACCGAACCAAAAAACCGGATTAAACCGGACCAAACATATTTCGGTCCGGTCCTCGGTCCACTCGTTTTCTCATTTTCAGTTCTCGGTCCAGTTCGGTCTTACACAAAACCGACTATATTGTCTTGTTTGACCGGAATGACCGACGACCCGGACCGGACCGACCTGGGTCTGGACCGAACATTTCGGTCTGTCTTTTAGACCGAATTGTTTTCGGTCCGGTCCGATCCAGTCTGATTTTCGGACCATGCTCAGCCCTAAGAAGGAGTAAGATGGTATTATTGGTACCCCTTAACTATCTCACTCCCTAATACTTATTTTATTTTGAGGAGAAGACATTTTTTTATATTTTTAATATCGTATATGTTGATTTTTACTAATTTTAACTTGCTAAACTTTATATTTTTTGTTTCGCACTTCTTTTCTATTGTCGCCAGCGCTTTCTGAGGCTAGGACAAAAACATATATTTTGTGCTTTTTGTTAAGGATTTTTTATGTTTTACTATTTTAATTTATCAAGAAAAAGTGGATTTAGTGACAACACAAACGTGGTTACTAACACTAGATATATGGTCACTAAGCTAGTTAGTGACCATATCAGCGTGGTCAATGAAAGTCGGTCACAAAATGTATAGTGACAACATATGACTATTTTTAGTGACCACTTGGAAGTGGCCATTACTATTTGTGACAACCTATTTCGTCACTATAATGGTCATTAAATTGATAAATGGTCACTATTTTGACCAAACAGTGACCAAAAACGATGACTACTCAAGCAAAATAATCACCAAACGTATAGTGGTCACTAATTTGAAAAATATGGCAAAAAAATTCTACTTGTAAATCACGAATATGATTCGAAATATGAAATAATTTATTCAAAACAGAAATCCAAAATTAATGACACCTGCATAATATATATTTCATTATTCGAAACTAAATACAAGAATCACGATTAAACATTAATTTTTATATCAAATATAACGCATGACGAAAGAAAATAACCATGTACTTCAGACGCATACCAAGCCTTTTCAACTCCTTGCTCTGCAACTTGTTCACTTGATACATCAGGGCCAAAATCAAACGACAACCTTTATGTATTGTATGCCCCTCTTCCTCTGGCATGGCCAGAAACTATATATACTCGATGTTCATCTGCAGCTGCATCCTTCATGTTGCTGAAGATCTAAAAATTAATGCATAGTTAAAGTCAACAGTGTAAACCGGAGCTGTCACTCAAGAGATCAATTGACATACCTGAATGAGGTCCAATACAGTGAGCCTTGTCTGCCGACGAGATGAAACAAAAATTAGAACTGGCTTTGTAGGTGAATATGTGCAAATGGCAACATAGGTAGGCTTGTTCATGTTGTTCATTCTTGAACAGTAGAATTTCCCTGGATATTCCTGAAAAATTGTCGTGACACTCAACATAAGAAATTCTAGTAATACGAATGGAAAGTCTTGTGCTTTTTGTCCAGAATAGAAAAAATTGGATACATATCTGACAGAAAACTCGAGTTAGAATTCTTGTTCAACTAAAAAACAAAAACCAATAGAGTGTAATTATATGCACATTTTTGCTCTTTGCTATACTAGTCCCATTAGACTTCTTTGTATAACAAAATAGAAGCCTCTTAACTTCTAACCAAGAATAGAATGCTTAACTTGTGTCTACTTGAGAAATATCTTGTGTATGTGTATTGTTATATCTGTGTTCTCACATTTTAGCTCTTGCATATCATAAAGTCCAAAAAAGATTATAATCGTATACATATTCTCATGCACAATCCAAACTATAACCAGCAATGTAAATACACACGCGAGATAAAATTATCACCTGATGAAACCAGTTCTGGTGATGGATTAGGATGTACCTCTGATCCTGGTTGAGGACCTTCTTCATTCTGAACATGTTGTCGTACATCCTCCATCTTCATGTCTGATATGTTTACATGTTAGGACGCTTGGCATATCACAGGCCAACCTTTAAGATACAGTTGAATGCAATGTTTGTATAATGGCATATTAGTTTTACATGATGAAGGGCTGCGTGATTCACCTGAAGAAATTGCCGAGACAGCTGCAGATTCTAACGTATGTTTCATTTCTTCTGTCATCTGATTTAAACGAAACAATAAATCAGATTTGTTTATGTCTCATATATCTCTTTTCACAAGTCTAAAAAAATGCACATTTATTAATTTTAGCAGTATGCTTCGTGGCAGATTGCATAAAAATCTGATATAACATATTATCAGAATGGTGAAATAAAAATAAAATCTAAACCGTGTACCTATGATTTGATGTGACATAACTTATGAAATTGCACGCTGCACCAAAACCATCGTTTATCTTCTTCTTAATCATACATACGGCCATGGTACAAGAATGATCTCTCCATCGCACATGAATAGTTATGTTCAACAATCTGAAACATACACATTTGAACTATCTGAGCAAGTTTTTGGATAAGAATCAGATTATAGGTAAAGTAAACGGAAAGTATTTACTCCGAACAGGATTGAGTTCACCTAGATATCTGCAAATTATAAAACTGGTCTGATAGACTGATACAAACTAATAAGTAGTTTAACTTACGGAAGGAATGATGTGCAAGTGGATCTATCTACAATTTCCTATATCCTCCTAAACAGTCCAACTTTTCAAAACACTCAGATAATTACCTTTACAGCAAGTTCATCCACAAGAAAATTAAACTCCTCTCCCCACATTGGATTCCTTGAACCATGAACCATCAAGCTGCATAATTAACATGAATAGAAATAGCATAATTACTGTAATATACATAATAAGCAAGTAATAAACCCATATCGCTTAACTTATAGTTACAACCTAAACACTACAAATACTTAAGTGCTATTTATGTTTCAACTTGTTTCCATGCTAAATGTCAGTTAAGCACCAATGGAAGTTAACATTGGGTAACAATTGTTGCCTAATAGATACTATCTACACAGTTGAAAAATCAAAGATTGAGGTATTGAACTGAAAGGTAGTTAGATAATCTCATGTGCAACATCAAGCATTATACTAGTAAAAATAAGGGAACCGACTAATCCTATAACTCACCTAAACCGCCTTTTTCTGTACCACAAGTAATGATTGCATAAGGATTTGACATGCCATTCAGGTTAGCACCAATGAGATTCTTTGCTGCTAATAGTTCCACCTACGACAAATGAAAACCATGCTACTAATTAGTAGAAAAAATAAGTGTATATTTGATACACTTATTAGCAGAAAGTATTAGCAGATTTAATTGTTGTCAACTAATCATATAACTCACCTAAACCGCTTTTATTCAATTTCATAAGTTTTTACAAAAACATAAAATAAAATCTAAACCGTAATAATACAAAGCACCCTATGACGCTACAACAAAGTCAATTGATAAGCCCATATTTTAGTAATCCCATTTAGTAAAAAGCATAAGGATAATAAATAGAAATAGCCAACTATTCTTACTGAGAAAACAATTATTTTTTGGGTAAAGGGTTGTACCCCAGTAAATATATTAACCATAAAATAGTTAAGTACAAATGGAATGTGGCTAAAGTACCACATTAACCGCAAGCTACATGCAGCTTGATAAACTAGTGTTTATGACATGCCATAAACACAAACAAAGCCTAGAAACGCATTATTGAGAAAACAATTAGATGAACTAGCTAATAGATTGACAAGATATATTTGATTTTAAAATTTAGCTCCATACTGATTGCAAGTAACTGGCAACTTCCAACTGTTTATTATTTGATTTTATTTTTATTTTTTGTTCTATAGTCTTTTCAATATTCCATCCCGCCGTTGATCGGAAAGGGCATACTTAACTCTACTAACACGCAACGAAATATAAATCTATCCGCAGAGCAAAGCGAGCCAAAATTGTGCCACAGACGCTCATAAATCCCGGATTCGTCACTGATCGCCCACGTGTGCTAAACAATGCTTCCAACATTTCCCACTAATACTAATCGTAAAGGTTCATATTCACTTTTTATCTAGCAATGAAAACTTAATATCATTAAACTGCAAGGCATCTTACAAGCATTATCATTGAACACCTATTTGAGCAACATTATAAATGCTAGCACAATTACATAAACACAAGCTGATTTAAACCGATAGAAACGCATATGAACATAATCGATTAGCATCAAATAATCATTTTCACATCAATCAGACCTATAGAAACACAAATTTAACACACTTAAGTTTCAAATTGCATTGAAATCAACATTAACGCAGATAAACACAATTGATTAACATCAAAACACGAATATTAACAGCTAATAATACCTCGCAATGAAGATTTATAAATCGAATATAAACATCAAAACCCTAGGAAGTTCCACCGTGTGTGAGGGAAAATTTCCGGCGCAGATTGAAGAAATTCGGGTTACTATAACGTATTATATTATAAAAACACACCAATAGTGACTGTAATAGTAACCCTGAATTACTTATTCCGGCGAGTTAGAAGGGGAGAAATAGACGAGCGCGGCGAGAGAAGGAAAAATAGATTATGATTAGTTGATATTAACCTTTCTATGTAGCCGGCCCAATCCTATTTTTTTAAGGGCCATCTGTCAGCCTTCTTATCCATTGGATCTCTCAACTTTTAATCTCAGCCGCTTTAATTCAACTTTTGATACCAGCCATAGATTTCATCTCGCTTATTATCCATCGTTGGATAAATGAAAAAACTGCTCTCAACTTCCAGCCTTTTGTTTACAGAGTGACACATGTATTTTTTTCATGAGAATGTGATACATCAGATTATTTCTCAATTAAAAACCGTCAAAAAAAATACACAGTTATTTTTGTGAGGCCCAATGAGGCCCAAAATAAACAGTTACAAGACACTTTTATAACTTCTCTCCTCTATAATTTTTGATAAGTCATTGTCATCTCTTACAAACAATTCATTTTCATTCTTTTTATCTCTCACACACACACACACACACACAAAACATATACATCTCTTTGCTTTAAAATAATTAAGGTGCGTTTGATTTGAAGTGGGGTTGGATTTGATTTTAGATTTGGATTTTGTGTAAGATTTAAGAGAGATAAAATATATTTTTTAAATGAATTTTAAAATAAATTTAAATTAAATACATTATATAAAAAATAAAATTAAAAAAAGAATGTGAGAGAGTTTAAATGCGGGCTCACAAGTTTTATAAAAAGTAAAGTACATTTGATGGGGTTTGTGTAAACCTTCAAATGAAAGTGTGAGATACTATTTAAAAACCCATAAATCCAAACCGACCAAACTTTTTTACTTTTACTCTATTCATTCTATCCTAAAGTAGGATACCAAACGGACACTTAAATCCCAACACAAAACCCTCTCAGATCTTCTTGGTAATTCATGATCAAAACATAACCCGCAACTACACCACCACTATAACCCGCCGATGCCACCACCAAAAAACCATAACATATCTATAGGTGTTTTAAATCCAGTCGCTGATGATGGTGACCTTGTTCACTATATATGTAGACATGGTTGTATCCTCTGCCCAAAGAACCTTAGACAGACCAAACTGAATCAGAAAACAACGTACCTTAGCCAAGAGTGTCACGCTCGTCTCCTTAACCAACCCATTCTGCTGCTGTAACCCTGCAACACCCAAATGTTTGGCGACTTCACTCTTTGTACATTGTTGTATAGACCTCTGATTACAAGAATCAAGAACATTACCCGTCTTGATCTTCCACCCAGTCTGATATTCCTTTTCCTGCTCCTTTACCAAGCAGTTTGTGTTTGTCTTCTCTTCAGGTTGCTTATCCTCCAACCATCTTTGAGCCACTGCAGTATCATCGTTACTAACCTGAAAAACCTTAGCTTCACGATCCCCTTGAGCTCCCTGCAGTTCCACCTCAAACCAAACACGTTTTTCATCATGTACTCCATGGACTCCTGTTTCGACACCAGGACCAAGTTGTTTGAACCCAACTTGTTTTGAACCTCCATGCTTTTGAAAAATATTCCCATCGAGCTTTTCGATGTTTAACCTAGTATTCATACTAGCCATTCTTTTAACCCTTTGCTAACCGTTTAACCTTTTGTGAATTTACCTACACAAATACCTATATACGGGGGGTGGAACCCTCCAACCTATCTGGTGTTTGGAAACCTCCACATTTTGGGAGGGGGGGGTTTTTATTTATTTATTTCTTTTTTATTTTTTTTTTTTTTTTACTTTTTATTAATTAGAGGCCCAGTGGCTTGGAGGGGCGGTTAGGGGATTGGGGGGAGAGGGGGTTCGCAGCTGAGAGGGTGGGGGGCCTACGGTGGGTTGATGTGTGTAAGGCTGGTTACCCGGGGCGGTCGCTACCGGGTTTTTGAACCTGGGGTGTTGGGAGATATTGTACCATAATCACTATTGACTACGTGCTAGGCAATGCGTGGTTTAATCCCGGGTTGTTGTAAAAAACCCGAGTACTGGAGGGGGCCGTTCCCCAATGGTTGCGCATCCTTAAACCTGCAGGAGTAAGGGACTGGCATTTGCATTGGTTTGCTTAAAAGGGGATTGATTTTTTATATTTTACAGGGGAGTAGATTTGTTAGTGCAGGCATTAATCAATACATAAAGTGGGGATTGAGATGAGGGTTTTGGGAGTGGGTGTTTGAGGGGGAGTGTTGTTCTTTAAGGACGGGGGACTAGGTGAATGGCGAGCCGAGAAAGGGGCGCCCCTTGCATTTGGAACCAGGAGCGACCCGACCAGGCGGCATCGAACGTCGCGCGGTAGATCCTACTTCGTGGAGCGCACCTGGGAGGTCCTCTTGGCTTTTCATCCGTCTCCATTCAATCATCTGCACATCCCGGTTGTCGTCATAGGGGGGGAATAAGCTAACTCGCTTTCGCGTTTTGAAGGATACCCGTGTCGTACGGTTGTGGGGGGACCTATATACAATTTGCTGTAGAACCTAAGAAACCTTCTTTTGTATCGACAAAGTCTTGGTAATCTTATTCTACGACCCTACCACTTTGTTTTTGTTTTTTTTCTGATAAACCTTATTGATATATCCTCACAACTCCGATAAATTCAAACTAACAAGTTACAGACCTTGCTTTTTTCTTTGTGTGGGGGAGGAGGAGGAGAGTAGAGTGGGGATGGAAAAACTCCCGGAAAACTCCCTTAAGTCTTCTACACCATTTCTTCGGGTCCCGGGACAGGACATCGAGTAAGGTACGAACTCAAGAACCTTTTGCCGTTTTCATTTTTTTTTTTATGTTTTTTGTCGAATACTCCTGTGTTGTTCCTTGACGATCAAAAAAAAAATAAAAAAAAAAAAAAAATTAAAAAAAAAAATAAAAAAATAAACTCAACACATGAACTTTTGTTGTCGTGAACCTCATTTACCCAAACAGAATTAGACCCTCTTCGTTCCTTCTAAGGAAAAACCAAACAACAAAGATTCTTCTTGATCGATCTAGTTAACTAGGAGAACTGCAAAACTGAGCTTCTGGATACCACTTGTTAGGATTCGATCATCCCTACAACCTGGTTACTATGGTGCGGTATAAATCCGATCTTTGAACGACGATAACACACCCGTGGAGAGTATGTATGACAGAAGAAAAGAAAAGGATAAAATTGGATCACAAGAATATAACCTCAATATTATTTGGTTATTGAGTAAGGAAAAAGGATATGAAGTACAAACCCTTCCTCCTCACCCTCTTTATTTGTTAGAGATGAGGGGGGAATGTGGGGGGAAAGGAAGAGGGAAGGTAAACCACACTCTAAAAGAGTTTTGATAACCTTAGCCTGCTATCAGAAGGAGAGAAAGAATACAGCGAATCTTTATGAATGCCCTAATCTAAACCCTCTTTTGAGATGGTATATATAGAGTCTCCTTGGGCTAAACTTGGGCTAAACTTTCACAATGACCCCGTAGACTTAATATTTATAGACTAATATGGATACTAAATATAACAAGTAAGAATCAATTTCATCAATAAATATGTTTTGCTCGCTAAAATGTACGACACCATTTTTATTTTGAGAGCAGAAAATTTAAGGTAGCTTATAGCAATAGGTAACAAAACTACAGCCAAGTTAACTAAAGGTTCATGCATTGTATTGTAAAGAAAATAACAGATTGAAATGACACAACCATGTGTTTTTTTTTCACCAAGTTATGGGTTAAAGTAGAAAAGGACAGAGTTGGTTTAAGTTTAATATAAAAGGAGTCAAAGATCGAGAAATGGAAATATATTGACAACTGAGTAGAAGAGGGAAAGATACAAAGCTCAAAATGAGCTCAAGCTTTAAAGTATAAATGAGCTAAGAGAGCTAGGTGTCATAACATTATAACATCATTTTTTGAGTGTCACGTCAGATTTTAACACAATAACACCAACATATAAAAAACCCAGATACCCATAACACCAAAATAACACCACTTTTTGAGCCCCATCATTTTTATTTTTTTCTATTTTTTTAAAACAAACTAAATATTTAATCATTTATTAAAATTACAAATTATAATAAATAAAAAATACAAAAAATAAAAATAAAAATAAAAAAACTATTTCTTATATCTACCCATCTCTCTTTCTTCTTCATCTCTCTCTGTCACACAAAACACACACACACACAAACACTCGATCAAAACACACACTTCACACACACACACACAGTTAATCAACACACACACACAAACACAAACACTCACTTCTTAAAAGATAAAAAAGAAAAAAAAAAGAAAAATAGTGCGTTATGGCGTGATTGTGGCAACACAGCCACCAACGGCGTCCCCCCATTTCACTTTCCGGTGTCATAACGCCGGAAAAGGCGTTGCCACGTCAGCAACGGCGTGATGACACCGAAGGCTCTAAGCTTGAGCTATGACACATTAAAGTTAGACTCATCTCGTTTTCGCCCATAATTAAATGTGCAAAACCAAAAAGAAAATCTTAAATCAAACACACAAGATGGTGAAAGTAGACTCATAATTGTTGTGAAAATACACAGCTTTGTTGGTATTAAAAAACAAAAACAAAATTTTGAAACACACACACACTAACACAAACACTCACTTTTTAAAAGATAAAAAAGAAAAAAAAGAAGAAAAAAAAAGAAAAATGGTGCGTTATGGCGTGATTGTGGCAACACAGCCACAAACGGCGTCCCTCCATTTCACTTTTCGGTGTCATAACGCCGGAAACGGCGTTGCCACGTCAGCAACGGCGTGATGACACCAAAGGCTCTAAGCTTGAGCTATGACACATTAAAGCTAGACTCATCTCGTTTTCGCCCATAATTAAATGTGCAAAACCAAAAAGAAAATCTTAAATCAAACACACAAGATGGTGAAAGTAGACTCATAATTGTTGTGAAAATACACAGCTTTGTTGGTATTAAAAAACAAAAGCAAAATTTCTGAGAATGTGATATACATAATAAGCAAGTAATAAACCCATATCGCTTAACTTATAGTTACAACCTAAACACTACAAATACTTAAGTGCTATTTATGTTTCAACTTGTTTCCATGCTAAATGTCAGTTAAGCACCAATGGAAGTTAACATTGGGTAACAATTGTTGCCTAATAGATACTATCTACACAGTTGAAAAATCAAAGATTGAGGTATTGAACTGAAAGGTAGTTAGATAATCTCATGTGCAACATCAAGCATTATAAAACTCATCTCGTTTTCCCGCCCATAATTAAAAGTGGGACAAAACCAAAAGATAAATACTAATCAAACACAAGATGGTGAAAGTAGACTCATAATTGTTGTGAAAATACACAGCTTTGTTGGTATTAAAAAACAAAAGCAAAATTTTGAAACACAAAAAGTATGGCCTATGCAGGTTCGAGACCTGCGACCTTCGCGTTATTAGCACGACGCTCTAACCAGCTGAGCTAATAGGCCAGTTGCAATTGTTATCACCTTTTATTTAAATAAAACACAAGTAGCATTATGCTAAAATTCATACGCGTTAAAATTGTTGACCATGACTCGGTTTCAATTTTCTATTCGTGATCATAACAAGTGTACGCAAATGAATAAAAAGTATTGGTTTCGATTTACAAAATCTACATGCTGTCATAGTTTAATATTTTATCAAGGCTTGTGTCGTTAATTGTGAGTTTCATTTAGCTTAATGTAAAGAGTTCGTTGTTAATTTTGTCACACTTGCACCTTTAAGATTTTCAAAAATCAATACATTAAAACAACATCATGTTTTTGTTCATCTCCAATGCAATACTTTTTTAATCTTTTCAATTTATTGTTTAGCCTTTTACTCTAATGCTAATAAGCTTGTCAATTTAACATCAACATGTTTTCATTTCAGTATCTCCACACAACTAAAGTTTGAACAGGTTAACCAATAAGTTGCTATATATGAACTTACGATAAGAGATCAAAAGACAAATATTCTTAAAAAGAATTAAAACTTCTTGAAAATTTTGAAATTTTACTTGAAGATAGAGGATGTTAGTGATTAAAAGATTTTTTTTTTTCATTTTGAGTTTTCATACGTTTTTTCCAATGCATAAAAAACAAAGTTTCAATGCAAACAAAAAAGTTTGATGCACAAAATTTTCAACTTGCTATGTTTTGATGCACTTTAAAATTTTAATACAAAAGCGATTTATAAAATTTAATGCACAAACAATTTTCTTCACCAAAACTATACACTTTTGTACAAACTTCATTCAATATTTTCTTATCCACCAACGTCGACCATCTTATGAGATGCTTTAAAAACTTTTGAAAAACATTTTACTTTTTTGAATCATTTTTACTTTTTTTAACAAATATTTAATTTTGTTATTTTAACCTACCTTCCACCAATTTAATAAAAATGTCATTTTCAAATCTTTACTCTGATGCTTCAACTTGTTTTCAACTTTTTCTCAACCCACCTTTAACATCCCCTCTTACTTTGAGATGGAATACTCGATATGCGTTGAATCATTGTTGTTTTATAGACACTAGTTGGATACCCGCGTATAGCGGCGGCGATAAAAATTGTTAACTCTTTTCGCAATTCCTTCCTCTTCACAACACTTTGATTGTTACTATAACGTATTATATTATAAAAACACACCAATAGTGACTGTAATAGTAACCCTGAATTACTTATTCCGGCGAGTTAGAAGGGGAGAAATAGACGAGCGCGGCGAGAGAAGGAAAAATAGATTATGATTAGTTGATATTAACCTTTCTATGTAGCCGGCCCAATCCTATTTTTTAAGGGCCATCTGTCAGCCTTCTTATCCATTGGATCTCTCAACTTTTAATCTCAGCCGCTTTAATTCAACTTTTGATACCAGCCATAGATTTCATCTCGCTTATTATCCACCGTTGGATAAATGAAAAAACTGCTCTCAACTTCCAGCCTTTTGTTTACAGAGTGACACGTGTATTTTTTTCATGAGAATGTGATACATCAGATTATTTCTCAATTAAAAATCGTCAAAAAAAATACACCGTTATTTTTGTGAGGCCCAATGAGGCCCAAAATAAACAGTTACAAGACACTTTTATAACTTCTCTCCTCTATAATTTCTGATAAGTCATTGTCATCTCTTACAAACAATTTATTTTCATTCTTTTTATCTCTCTCTCTCTCTCACACACACAAAACATATACATCTCTTTGCTTCAAAATAATTAAGGTGCGTATGATTTGAAGTGGGGTTGGATTTGGTTTTAGATTTGGATTTTTTGTAAGATTTAAGAGAGATAAAATATATTTTTTAAATGAATTTTAAAATAAATTTAAATTAAATACATTATATAAAAAATAAAATTAAAAAAAGAATGTGAGAGAGTTTAAATGCGGGCTCACAAGTTTTATAAAAAGTAAAGTACATTTGATGGGGTTTGTGTAAACCTTCAAATGAAAGTGTGAGATACTATTTAAAAACCCATAAATCCAAACCGACCAAACTTTTTTACTTTTACTCTATTCATTCTATCCTAAAGTAGGATACCAAACGGACACTTAAATCCCAACACAAAACCCTCTCAGATCTTCTTGGTAATTCATGATCAAAACATAACCCGCAACTACACCACCACTATAACCCGCCGATGCCACCACCAAAAAACCATAACATATCTATAGGTGTTTTAAAAATCCTAATAGTCGCTGTATATTGATGGTGACCTTGGTTCATTCTATATATGTAGACATGGTTTATCCTCTGCCCAACAGAACCTTTGACAACTAGACCAAAACTGAATCAGAAAACAAACGTACACTTAGCAAGAGTGTCACGATTCGTCTACTAAACCAACCCATTCTGTGCTGTAACCCTGCAACACCCATATGTTTGGCGACTATCTCTCTTTGTACATTGTTTTGTAATAGACCCTCTGATTACAAGAATCAAGAACATTACCCGTCTTGATCTTCCACCCAGTCTGATATTCCTTTTCCTGCTCCTTTACCAAGCAGTTTGTGTTTGTCTTCTCTTCAGGTTGCTTATCCTCCAACCATCTTTGAGCCACTGTAGTATCATCGTTACTAGCCTGAAAAACCTTAGCTTCACGATCCCCTTGAGCTCCCTGCAGTTCCACCTTAACACGTTTTTCATCATGTACTTAATGGACTCCTGTTTCAACACCAGGACCAAGTTGTTTGAACCCAACTTGTTTTGAACCTCCATGCTTTTGAAAAATATTCCCATCAAGCTTTTCGATGTTTAACCTAGTATTCATACTAGCCATTCTTTTAACCCTTTGCTAACCGTTTAACCTTTTGTGAATTTACCTACACAAAGCTCGATCTAGCAAAGTAACCCGTTTGTAAAAACCCTTACTTTATTGATATAACCCTAAGAATAAACCTTCTTAGAAGTCGATCAAAGCAAGAAACCCTTCAAAAAACAAAACCCTTTCTTACTCAAATATCGATCGAACCATGGGCATAAAACCGTCCAACAAATCGACAACCCTTGAGTCAAGAAAGTAACCTACGCTTTTTGAAGTAACCCTTGTCGTACTTTTATTTTTGCAAAACAATTTCTTATAACCTAAGAAACCTTGCAACCTCGACAAGTCTTGGACTTATTCTCCGACCCTTTGTTTATTCTGATAACCTTATGATATAAACCTCACAACACCGAATCAAACAAAGTACCTTGTGTGGAAACTCCCTTAAGTCTTCTACACCTTGTCACGGACCCGGACAATCGAAGAACTCAAGAACCTTTGCCTGTCGATACCCTGTTGTTCCTTGACGTCAAAAAAACTCAACACCAAGAACTTTTGTTGTCGAGAACCTCATAGCCCAAACAGAATAGAACCCTCTTGTTCCTTCTAGAAAAACCAAACAACAAAGACTTCTTCTTGATCGATCCTAGTTAACTAGAGAACTCGCAAACCTGAGCTCTGATACCACTTGTAGGATTCGATCACCCTACAACCTGGTTACTAGTGCGGAATAAATCCGATCTTGAAGACGAACACACCCTAGCAGATTATGTATGACAGAAAAGAAAAGGATGCACAAGAATATAACCCTCAATATTATATGTTTATTGAGTAAGGAAAAGAATGAAGTACAAAACCCTTCCCTCCCTCACCTCTTTATTGTAGAGATGAGGGGGGAAGTAAACCAACTCTAAAAGAGTTGAAACCTAGCTGCTACAAAGGAGAGAAAGAATACAACGAATCTTTATGAATGCCCTAATCTAAACCCTCTTTTGAGATGGTATATATAGAGTCTCCTTGGGCTAAACTTGGGCTAAAATTTCACAATGACCCCGTAGACTTAATATTTATAGACTAATATGGATACTAAATATAACAAGTAAGAATCAATTTCATCAGTAAATATGTTTTGCTCGCTAAAATGTACGACACCATTTTTTTTTGAGAGCAGAAAATTTAAGGTAGCTTATAGCAATAGGTAACAAAACTACAGCCAAGTTAACTAAAGGTTCATGCATTGTATTGTAAAGAAAATAACAGATTGAAATGACACAACCATGTGTTTTTTTTTTCACCAAGTTATGGGTTAAAGTAGAAAAGGACAGAGTTGGTTTAAGTTTAATATAAAAGGAGTCAAAGATCGAGAAATGGAAATATATTGACAACTGAGTAGAAGAGGGAAAGATACAAAGCTCAAAATGAGCTCAAGCTTTAAAGTATAAATGAGCTAAGAGAGCTAGGTGTCATAACGTTATAACATCATTTTTTGAGTGTCACGTCAGATTTTAACACAATAACACCAACATAAAAAAAAACCCAGATACCCATAACACCAAAATAACACCACTTTTTGTGCCCATCATTTTTATTTTTTTCTATTTTTTTAAAACAAATTAAATATTTAATCATTTATTAAAATTACAAATAATAATAAATAATATTAAAAACAAAAATAAAAATAAAAATAAAAAAATTATTTCTTATATCTACCCATCTCCCCCCCCCCCACCCCACCCCACACTCTTTCTTCTTCATCTCTCTCTGTCACACAAAACACACACACACACAAACACTCGATCAAAACACACACTTCACACACACACACAGTTAATCAACACACACACACAAACACTCACTTTTTAAAAGATAAAAAAGAAAAAAAAGAAAAAAAAGAAAAATGGTGCGTTATGGCGTGATTGTGGCAACGCAGCCACCAACGGCGTCCCCCCATTTCACTTTCCGGTGTCATAACGATGGAAAAGGCGTTGCCACGTCAGCAACGGCGTGATGACACCGAAGGCTCTAAGCTTGAGCTATGACACATTAAAGCTAGACTCATCTCGTTTTCGCCCATAATTAAATGTGCAAAACCAAAAAGAAAATCTTAAATCAAACACACAAGATGGTGAAAGTAGACTCATAATTGTTGTGAAAATACACAACTTTGTTGGTATTAAAAAACAAAAACAAAATTTTGAAACACACACACACTAACACAAACACTCACTTTTTAAAAGATAAAAAAGAAAAAAAAAGAAAAAAAAAGAAAAATGGTGCGTTATGGCGTGATTGTGGCAACGCAGCCACAAACGGCGTCCCCCCATTTCACTTTTCGGTGTCATAACGCCGGAAACGGCGTTGCCACGTTAGCAACGGCGTGATGACACCGAAGGCTCTAAGCTTGAGCTATGACACATTAAAGCTAGACTCATCTCGTTTTCGCCCATAATTAAATGTGCAAAACCAAAAAGAAAATCTTAAATCAAACACACAAAATGGTGAAAGTAGACTCATAATTGTTGTGAAAATACACAGCTTTGTTGGTATTAAAAAACAAAAGCAAAGTTTCTGAGAATGTGATATACATAATAAGCAAGTAATAAACCCATATCGCTTAACTTATAGTTACAACCTAAACACTACAAATACTTAAGTGCTATTTATGTTTCAACTTGTTTCCATGCTAAATGTCAGTTAAGCACCAATGGAAGTTAACATTGGGTAACAATTGTTGCCTAATAGATACTATCTACACAGTTGAAAAATCAAAGATTGAGGTATTGAACTGAAAGGTAGTTAGATAATCTCATGTGCAACATCAAGCATTATACTAGTAAAAATAAGGGAACCGACTAATCCTATAACTCACCTAAACCGCCTTTTTCTGTACCACAAGTAATGATTGCATAAGGATTTGACATGCCATTCAGGTTAGCACCAATGAGATTCTTTGCTGCTAATAGTTCCACCTACGACAAATGAAAACCATGCTACTAATTAGTAGAAAAAATAAGTGTATATTTGATACACTTATTAGCAGAAAGTATTAGCAGATTTAATTGTTGTCAACTAATCATATAACTCACCTAAACCGCTTTTATTCAATTTCATAAGTTTTTACAAAAACATAAAATAAAATCTAACCGTAATGATACAAACACCCTATTGACGCTACAACAAAAGTCAATTATAAGCCCATATTCTTAGTATCATTTAGTAAAAAGCATAAGGATTAATAAATAGAAATAGACAACTATTCTTACTAGAGAAACAATTTATTTTTTTGGGGTAGTAAAGGGTTGTACCCCAGTAAATATATTAACCATAAAATAGTTAAGTACAAATGGAATGTGGCTAAAGTACCACATTAACCGCAAGCTACATGCAGCTTGATAAACTAGTGTTTATGACATGCCATAAACACAAACAAAGCCTAGAAACAAAGCCTAGAAACGCATTATTGAGAAAACAATTAGATGAACTAGCTAATAGATTGACAAGATATATTTGATTTTAAAATTTAGCTCCATACTGATTGCAAGTAACTGGCAACTTCCAACTGTTTATTATTTGATTTTATTTTTATTTTTTGTTCTATAGTCTTTTCAATATTCCATCCCGCCGTTGATCGGAAATGGCATACTTAACTCTACTAACATTCAACGAAATATAAATCTATCCACAGAGCAAAGCGAGCCAAAATTGTGCCACAGACGCTCATAAATCCCGGATTCGCCACTGATCGCCCACGTGTGCTAAACAATGCTTCCAACATTTCCCACTAATACTAATCGTAAAGGTTCATATTCACTTTTTATCTAGCAATGGAAACTTAATATCATTAAACTGCAAGTCTCTACAAGGCATTTCATTGAACACCTTTTGAGCAACACTTATAATGCTAGCACAATTACATAAACACAAGCTGATTTAAACCGATAGAAACGCATATGAACATAATCGATTAGCATCAAATAATCATTTTCACATCAATCAGACCTATAGAAACACAAATTTAACACACTTAAGTTTCAAATTGCATTGAAATCAACATTAACGCAGATAAACACAATTGATTAACATCAAAACACGAATATTAACAGCTAATAATACCTCGCAATGAAGATTTATAAGTCGAATATAAACATCAAAACCCTAGGAAGTTCACCGTGTCGAGGGAATTCCGGCGAGCTTGAAGCAATTCCGGTTACTATTACGTATTTATTAAAAAAAACACACCAATAGTGACTGTAATAGTAACCTGAATTACTATTCCGGCGAGTTGAGGGAAGAAATAGAGAGCGCGGGAGAGAAGGAAAAATGGATATGATTAGTTGATATTAACCTTATTATTGTTGCCGGCCAATCCTATTTTTAAGGGCCATCTGTCAGCCTTCTTATCCATTGGATCTCTCAACTTTTAATCTCAGCCGCTTTAATTCAACTTTTGATACCAGCCATAGATTTCATCTCGCTTATTATCCACCGTTGGATAAATGAAAAAACTGCTCTCAACTTCCAGCCTTTTGTTTACAGAGTGACACGTGTATTTTTTTCATGAGAATGTGATACATCAGATTATTTCTCAATTAAAAACCGTCAAAAAAAATACACAGTTATTTTTGTGAGGCCCAATGAGGCCCAAAATAAACAGTTACAAAACACTTTTATAACTTCTCTCCTCTATAATTTCTGATAAGTCATTGTTATCTCTTACAAACAATTCATTTTCATTCTTTTTATCTCTCTCTCACACACACACACACAAAACATATACATCTCTTTGCTTCAAAATAATTAAGGTGCGTTTGATTTGAAGTGGGGTTGGATTTGGTTTTAGATTTGGATTTTGTGTAAGATTTAAAAGAGATAAAATATATTTTTTAAATGAATTTTAAAATAAATTTAAATTAAATACATTATATAAAAAATAAAATTAAAAAAAGAATGTGAGAGAGTTTAAATGCGGGCTCACAAGTTTTATAAAAAGTAAGGTACATTTGATGGAGTTGGTGTAAACCTTCAAATGAAAGTGTGAGATACTATTTAAAAACCCATAAATCCAAACCGACCAAACTTGTTTACTTTTACTCTATTCATTCTATCCTAAAGTAGGATACCAAACGGACACTTAAATCCCAACACAAAACCCTCTCAGATCTTCTTGGTAATTCATGATCAAAACATAACCCGCAACTACACCACCACCATAACCCGCCGATGCCACCACCAAAAATGATGATACTCTTTATGATTTTTTTTTCAGTTTCAACCTCAGTCGCAACCGCTGTCATCACCACCATTAGCCGCTGCCACCACTATCATCTAAAACATATGTTGCCACCATCAACATATTTTAGAACTCTGGTGCCAACCTGTTCTAAATTTTGGTGGTTTAGGTGGTGTTTTGTTGATGAGGCTTCCTGATAGAACCCTGAACCTTGCTGGCAGAACCTTAAACCTTACTGATGGATCCTTCAACCTTGCAGATGGATCCTTGCTGATGTAATCTTGGTGACAAAACCTTTAACTTTGTTGATAGAACCTTTCTGATCGAACATTTCTGATTGAACCTCGCTGATAAAATCTTTCTGCTAGAACCTTTTCGATAAAACCTTTCTCCTTTATGATAGAACATTAAACCTTGCTGATAGAACCTGCGACCTTGCTGATAGAACCTTCGATCTTGCTTATATAACCTTTCTGATAGAACCTTCAACCTTGCTCATACAACATTTTTTTAGACCTTTTCTGATAGAACCCTGTTGATAAACCTTTTGTTTTTAAACCTTTCGGATAGAACCTTTCTTATAGAACCTTCAACCTTGCTTATAGCACATGTGACCTTGCTCTGATATAGGTATATAACCATTATGATGATGCGGGTTGCTGATAACGTGGGTTTCTGATGATGGGGTAAGGGTTGCTGATGAGAGGTTTCTGATGATGAGGTAAGGGTTTCTGATGTGTTTCTGATGGTGGGCTACTGATGGACCTTTCTGATGAAAGGTTTATGATGACGGGGTTCTGATGACGGTGTTTCTGATGCGAGTTTATAGACCTTTCTGATGAAAGGTTTCTGATGAGGGTTTCTGATGCAAGGTTTCTGATGACAGGTTTTCTGATGAGGGTTTATGCTATGAGGTTACTGATGTAGGGTTTATAATAAGGGGTTACGATGACGTGTTTCCGATGACGAAGTCTATGATGATGTGTTTCTGATGACAGTTACTGATGGACCATTCTGATAAAAGGTTTTTGATGCAAGGTTTCGATGACGGGTTTCTGATGACGGTGTTTCTGATGCAAGGTTTCTGACCTTTCTGATAAAAAGTTTCTGATTAGGGGTTATAATGACGGGGTTTCTGATGACGGGTTTTGAAGTGGTTCTTTTGAATGAAAGATTGCTTTTCTAACCTGGAAAGTGTTGTTTCCTTCATAATTTCTTATTAGTTATATTTTACATTGAATTTGCAGCGAGGCTATGAATTCTTCCAACAGACCGTCTTAGGACGAAGTGCTAAAGAACCTTATTTACAATTACAGCCCCACCTATTATGGGACGGCTGGGTAAGTTTTCTGCCTTATTCAGCTTCTAATGTTCAAATAGATTACTTCAAATTAAGTCATACTTGGTTTTGGGGTGGTTTGGTGGATGTACGTGCAGTCATAAAAGACTTAACAATTATATATCATAGACAAACTGTGATGAATATAAAAACCTTATTCACGCAACAATTAACAATACTGGATCATATCACTTTTTTATATTAACTTTGTAACACAAAGCTGCTAAGAACTTCCTATAAAATATAAATGGGCAAAGGCTAAAAATAACTAATGTACTTATTGAGATTTACTACAATTACTAGTGAACTTTAAAAAGGTACACCGACACATGTATACATTCAAATTGTAAACAAAATGAATAACTTTTCAAGTGGTTTGACTAAAATACCCTTTTATTCTTTAATCTTCATCTTTCTCATCCTAATAAGCAAAATTCCGACGACGTTTTCCGGCTACGAACCATCATCACGGTTACTTTTCGTCCAAAATTCATATAAATCCAAAACTCAAAATTCATTTATTCCTATTTAAACACTTAACACTATTTCAATCCTGTTTTAGGATATCTATTCAAGATTCATTTCAATCCTAACTTATAGATTTGAAACACTAACACCGCACCAAAATTCACTACTATCACAAATATCCCACCCATTGATTGTCTCACAAGCTCATTTGAGCTACCATTTCCCACTTAACACCCCACCAAGTGAAACATAACCCAAATCCTTTCATGAAACCACCACCACTGTCGCAAAACGCACCACTACAAAACCACATCGCTACCACAAAAAAACCCGTCACCACCACTACATGTGACCAGATCCGCTGGTGGTAGTGGGTTTCGGTGGTTGTTTCGATGTTAGTGTGTTGTGATAGTAGTGTGTTTCGCAGGTCGTAGTGGGTTTCAGTGGTTGATTGTCTCAAAAGCTCATTTGATGGTAGTGGGTTTCGCAGCTGGTAGTCTGTTGTGAAGACGAAGAGTGCATTATGGGATTAAAGATGATGGACGGCCAAAATCTTGGTTGGGTTCATTTTGGGATTGAAATGAATTTTGGATTTAAATGTAGGATATGATTTAAATGAATTTTGAATTTTTGATTTATAGTAGGATAAGATTGGTTCGGGGGTTCTAATGTAGGATAGTATTGGAAGTGATTTTGTGCTTTGGATTTAAATGAATTTTGGACTGAAAAATAGTGGGGATGATGGTTCGTAGCCGGAAAATGTCGTCAGGATCTAGGTTTAAGATAACAAAGATGAGGATTTAAGAATAAAAGGGTATTTTAGTCAAACCATTTGAAAAGTTATTCATTTTGTTTACAATTTGAATGTATACATGTGTCGGTGTACCTTTTTAAAGTTGACTAGTAATTGTAGTAAATCTCAATAAGTACATTAGTTATTTTTAGCCTTTGCCCAATATAATAAGCTAACTTACTGCATTGATTTTGGGATTGTTGTAACATATAAGTTTTATCATATAATTTGGTGTTATCTTTCTTTTGCTCTTTTTCAGGAAAGGATACAATGAGGTTTCCATCTTCATCGAGAATAAAATGATGGCTCGAATTTAACCTTTAAATGTCATCCCAGTATTATATTGCACGGTATATAATTGATAGCTGTTTGTATCTGTAATCTGTAAATGAGTAGAAGTTTAGATATATATGACCAAGAAAGTTCACCTGAGTTGATATCAAAAAAGGTTAGCATCTTCTCCATGGCATCAGGTATGTAGAATGTATGTTTAAAGGTGTGTGGCATAATCTGGAGCTTGCAGCGCATTGAAGAACTACTGACCACGATGCCTCCATCAAAGAGGGCTACGATGAAACGATGTTTTTATGAAGATCAAATGTGATGAGAGTCAAAGCCTTTTGAGTGTCGTGCCACACCATTAAATGTTAACTGTTAATCTCGTGCCATATTGTTTTTTTGTTTTGATTTCAGGTCCTGGTTTTTGTTATTACCCCATGCAATACTGGACAACAACCTGCTTGCACAGCTTGGAATAGTATTAACTTCTATTGTAGTATTTATATATTGTTTTTCTTTACTGCCGTTATGTGGAATTGAGATAATCGAGTGACTTTGGTTGTAATTCAGTAATATTTCTACATTTTATGTTTCCGTAGCAGAAACTGGATTGGGAAAGGTCTTTTGCATTCTCTTTTAATCTATCTACTGTTCTTACTACTTAGTACAACTATGTTGGTGCAAAAATTGCCTTCAAGCTAAAATATGTATAAATCGAAATTTCAACTATCTTAGATTGATGCCTTGATTGGTACACCAAGCTTGACCGACCGTTTACTACTTTTTGCATACTCAAGAAAGAACATTTAAGCGTAAGTTTGACAAGTTTGACTTTATATATACATATGGTATATAATTGTAAATGACATATATATTATGTTTTATATTTTTAAGCGTATAAATAAAAATTTATAAAGTACAAAGATGTTGAATAGTAAAGTTTATAATGTATTCGTGTGTTCGATAAATGTTAAATTAGATTATATAAAACCACCCGATGCATCGCACGGGTGATTTTAAAGTTGTAAGTTTCATTTGTACCTACTTTCAATCATATGTCATGTTTGCATATGTATGGATAGTTAGTTTTACATTATATATACATATGGTATATAACTTTAAATGTCTTATATAAGTTGTTCTTTATTGTTTAAGTGTATATATAAATATTCATAAAATGCAAGAATGTTAAATATTAAAGTTTATAGTATATTTGTGTATTCGGTAAATGTTAAATTAGATTATATAAAATTGCCCGTTTCAACGAACGGGTTTAATGCTAGTTTGTATTTTATTCTTTGTTAATGTATTTATTAATTACAAATTACTATTTTTTTAAAAGTAAGTTACACAGTTGTCTTTTGATACTTTTAAATTCTCGTATTTCGTCATTTTACTGTTATTTCACTTGTTTTTCTTTTTTGTCTGTGAGCGTGCAAATGAATCTGTTTTTTTTCAGACATAAGTGCTAAAAAACACTTATTACATTTTCATTAATTCAGACAATACGTAAAAAAGAACAAAAACGTAATAAAACAAACTAAAACCTAAGAAAACGTACTAAAACATAAAAAACATCCAAACACGTACGAAAACGTAAAAAACAGAAGAAAAACGTACGAAAGTATAAAAAACGAATAAAAGGTACGAAAAAGTAAAAAGTGTAAAAAACGAACGAATGTTGGTTAGATATGTAAATTGCACCATATACACATTGCGCCAACAATAATGTCACGCAGTGATCATTTAATACTGTAACTTTTAAAAGACTCAGTCTAGTATGCCTATTGCGTGCGATATTGTTGCGTGCGGTAGGTATTGCTAGACTCAGGTTCCTGTATCCTTCCGTGCCTTTCTTTTTCTTCTTCTGCGGTTGCTTATATTTCCGCGACGTTTCTTTTTATTGGTAGGTGAGACGTGACTGACGTGGTTTATTTGTGGTCTTTCATATTCTGACTGATTTGACTGGTTAGTCCAACTGCTTAACTGTCATCACTAATTTTCACTTTCAATCTTGACCGTTGGCCCAGAGGTCATGGCCACGTGGGTGTATCTGAAGAAATATTGTTTTTACTACCCCTAGAGTATAAATACTCGATGTGGTTTTCATTGTTTCCTCTTCCATCTTCTCCATCTAGAATCGCCATTGTTAAAAAATTCTTGAAGCTTTTTCCAATCTGTATCCTTTGTGCCATACTTTGAAGAACTTTTAGACTTTCAGGTTAGGTCCCAATCTTTGTTTTCTTTTTATCATGGGCAGTATTACGGATATAAAATCTGCCCTCACTGAAAGGGCTCTGCAAATTTTTTGTCAAACGTACCATATTCCTTATGAGGTTCATCCACAGTTACCCAACCTTGATCAAACGATTCATGAAATGCCCACTGGCAAGATAGGTGTATATACTAGATTTTTTGAGTATGCTAATTTTCGATTACCGCTTTCCACCTTTTTTGTTGACGTGCTCAGATACTATCGTATTCTGTTAGGATAAAAAAATATGGTGTCTATATGGAAATTACACTGGTTTAAGTTAAAGTTAAAACACAAGGACTAAAAGTGTAATTAGTCCAAAGTGTCCTTGTGTTTAGACTATAAATACTCCCCTCTAATCAACATTAGAGGGTGAAGCTTACATTTGTAATTTCCCTTTCTTTTTCCATTTTAATAAAACTTAAAAATTAAATAAAGCTCTCTCCTCAATAATGGCTTATTCTTATTTTGAGCTTCCCGGACCTCCCGAGATCGTGAATCGAGAAACCTCAGAAGTGGTATCAAAGCTGCACAGGCGATTCATGATGTTTTTGAGCTTATTCGGTTCAGCTGATTCAGCTTATTTCTGCTTATTTTGAGTGCTGATTCGCTACAGCAGCTTATTCAGATTATTTGAGCTTATTCAGTCTGATTCAGTTGTCAAATTCAGTCCAGATTCATTTCAAGATTTTTCAGCAGCTTATTCAGTTAGTTTCGGCAGTTTTCGGTGTTTACTGAGTTTTCTGCTTATTCAGTTCGTTTAGCAGCATATGTGTTATGTTTGATGTGTGATTTGATCGAGTTTGACTCCTTACGGTTTTATCGTAAGATTTGATCAAACTCGGTCAGATTCGGTTATATGATATGCTAAATATGCTTATGTTACAAATTCGGAACTGGTCAATCAGTCAAACTCGGAGGTCAAAGTCAAACTCAGTAATCGAACAACTTATTCCGAGTTTCAAGCTTTCTTTCCAAAAATGGTTCCGAAAATGGTTTTTACTCAAGATTCAGATCTGTACAAAATTTTAACATCAAACTTCGAAATCAAAAATGAGTTCACCGAGTTTTTAAACTCAGTTACAAACCGAGTTTAAGGAGTTTAAACTCGATGTCGAAAATGAAAAAGAAGAAAAACTACAACAGCCGCAACAACCCTCTATCAAAACCAAACTAAACCTAACCCTTCATCCTCAAAAACTACTCAAAATCATCTCCTGCTCCACAACAAAACTCGAACCAAAAACAAAACAAAAATCAAGATCTCAGCTCATATTTTTTCGTGTTTATCAACAAAAGTGTGAACTTTAATAGCTCAAATACACGAAAAGACAGTTCATCACCGATCTTGGACTCAACACAGAAAGAATAAACCCCACCTGAGACCCAAAGCAAGGATCTTGAAGCCCATCTTGTTCTTGTTCGTGGGGTTTTAGTGGAAGACTTGTGACGAATATAAGTGTGTTGTAGTGCCTGAAATAAGAAGTTAAGGAATTGATTATGTATTATTGTAGCTGCGTGTGGAAAAAGTGATATAAGAGTGTCAATGATTTTGAAATAAAAGTTGTGTGACTGAGTAGAGTTATAAGATGGCAGATGTATCAAGAAATGAAGAAAGGTTAACTCGTTAAGTGGTAGGCGTGAGATAAGCAGACTAGGGTTTGGTGTGACCTATCAGTAGTTATAACTACATAACTTGGGCTTTGATAGTGCACCGACTATAGATCTAAAAGGAACTGGGCCAACTGCTGATTTGAGTTAATAACCAAATTTAAATGGGCCGAATGATATATTTGGAATTTGACTGAAAATGATTGTTGATTGAGCTCAATTTTGGCTATTAGTGGGACAAAAGATTGAAACATGGACTGGATTAAATGGCTTGGGCCACGATCAGATTTTTATAGATGGTTAGCGAGTTGGGCTGCTTGTGCTTACAAGAATTGAAATATGGACTGGAAATCTCAAGGACGAATTTAATGAATTGGAATGAATTTTCTTTTTAGATGAGCTGACTATTATGACTAAAACGCAAAAACAAAACATCACTTATTGCTTAAAACGATCCGGATAAAAGATTCACGAAAACCGTTCAAAAGGCTAGTCTCGGGATTTAATCGCAAGAATTGATTACGGGGATGATTCGTTATCATTTATTTGAAGTTGAAGTGGAATTTCACGGGTGCGTGTACTTGTTCGAGCTTATAACCGGTTGTTGATGAAGACTTGTCAAATCTAGCAATGTGTGATCTATAAACGCAGAAGTTGGTGCTCAATGCGCACATTTGCTATCACTTGAAGGAGTTACGTTGTAGTGCTTAGTGTCTCACATAGTTGAGGATTTGTCAAGAGACTTAGGTCTACTTATACTTCAAGGAATTATGTTGTAGTATTC